>CAUYSK010111014.1:0-28256 GCA_963575035.1 Avahi laniger
TATATAAACATATATATAAACACATATATATAAACATTTTAAAGTATTTTTTTTATTTAAGCATATAATAATAATTCTGGGTGCAAGTGGAGCTTGTAAGACAGATATTTAATTTTACAGCTTCTATTATAAGAGTGAGACTCTATTTCACATGCCTGGGGATTCTGAGTGGCCAAAATGAATTGTCAATAGGAAGTTCACCCTGATACTGGCTTCATGTTAGGAAACTACTTGGCCTTGACAATCTAGTCACGAAGATTCACACATAGCAGCAGCATGATAAGTGAAAAGAAGTTGAAAATTTGATTCTAATCCCACCTCTAATGTTTATAGAGTTCAATCTAGACCATTGTACATAGTGAAAGATTGCTAGTTCTAGTGAAAGCCAAAGTCTGACTTAAATTTTTACCTAGTAATTTATTGGTTAACATAGTTTTTTTCAATTATCAGTATTTTATAAATCTCAGATAAATGTTAAACTTCAAAAAAATCAATCAGAAGTCTCTTAAGAATATCTTGAGATAGTGGATTTTCAGTGCTTCATCTTCAATGCCAGTCTCATATAGAAGGGGCAAATATATGAACTAAATGAAGACAATAGTGAAGAGGAAAGAACTAAAAGATTTCTTTTTTGGCATCCAAAAATGGACTGAATTTTGAAACGTTTTAAGTGGAGTTATATTAGAATAAAAAATGTGCACTAATTCATAATGTACCTACCTGTATTTGTTAAGACAGTGAATCTTTGATTTCTCACAGAATCCCTTATGTAAGTGAATAAATGAGATAGTTAATGGTAACAGCCTTAATTTATGAATGAAAACTCTAGGAGTAGAGATATATTTTGTTCTCTGAGGAACTAAGCATTTATTTTTAATGTACATTTCATAAATTTCAATTGTTTTAAACTTAATCATTTTTGTGAGTGGAAAAATTTTAATTTCTCACTATGCCAGCCAAAAGAATTGCATGCAGATCTAAAGGGAACATTTTGACTCCACGTTTCCCTGTCCTTTAAGTATTAAAAATATATAATTTTAAGAAAATTGATGTTGGTAGCAAATAACACAAAACTTGGGTGATGGTTACTTTAAGTTACTTACTCATTATTTTTAAAAGTTGTATGTCAAATTAGAGTTTTGCATTTATATTTCGAATTCAGGATTGAAGCAATTAAATACTGGCAGGATCATATTTAGAAAGTTAGTGAGGAAATAATTGTTTATATACCATTTTTTACTTTTAAAAAACAAGTTCTTTCTTTGTGAATCTATTTCAAATATAAATGTCTTTAGGAAGAACAATCTTTTAATTGGTGAAAAAAATAACCCTGCCGAAATAGATTATTGGCTTTAAGGTGCATTCATTCATTCATCTAACAAATATTTTGAACAGCTTTTATATTCTGCGCAAAATGCATGTATGCTACTCTCCTTAATCTACAATGATTTAATATTATTCACAAATACATAATCCATTAATGAATACAAGTTTGACTATCTTAGTTAACATTTTGAATAGATATTGCTTTATTCAAAAATAGAAAAATATCTGTCTGGTTCACTATTTTACTTCCAAAGTACAGAATATCACTTGTCACCTAGCAACTACTCAATAAATATTTGTTAGATAAGGGAATGATTGAATGAGAACTAAAGAAATCATACCATTCTAAGGCCTCCTCTGTACCACTATGCCAAAGCAGACACAGGCACACAGGATTGCAGATCTTTATTTCGTTGACAGAATTCATAATGCCTATATTACTTTTCAATTTATCATTAAATGCATATGGAAAGAAATATATAGAATTTATGACATTGCCTGATAAAGAGGAAAAGAAACAATTTAAAAAGCTTAGTATATTACCTATTTTTTCTCTGATGGGAGTTAAGTTTATATCAATATATTTCAAACAAATCTATTTAGCAATCCATGCTTTTACTACAAAGGACAGCTATTTTCTTTTTTTTTTTAAAGACTGTTACTTTGGATATTAGCAAGCATAAGGGAAGAAAGATTGAGGGAATAAAACGTCATGAAAATAATTCAAGCTACCTGCTCTACTGGATTAAATTAATATATAAACTGTGATTAATCACAATAGTTTGAAAATAAAATGGTGACAAAATTTTCCCAGAAATCAAATTAATTGTTATAGTCATATTAATCCTATTCAGATCATCCAGATCTTCAAATGGATCCCATGGCTCTTTAGCTGAACCATCAGCAGAAACCCACTGAATAATTATTATACACCAGGCTTTGTTAACATGGCAAGAGCAAATATTTCCATATGTCCTAGTTACTGTTTTAAGCATTTTACATATATTAAGAAATTTAATCTTTGTGATAACACTTTGCAATAACTGTAATTACTCCCATTAACAGATAAAGCTAAGTGATCTGCCCAAGATGAAACTTATCAGAGCCAGGATCTGAACTTGGGCGGCCTGGCTACAGATCCACAGCTGTGACCACTGTATAATATCATACTTCTTACTCAATCCTCTTTTGTCTGAAAATCAATTAAATTTATGTAGAATCTAGTCACATGTAGCTGATAGGTCTGTCCAGAAAGTCAGGACATTGGGAAACAGAGAACTATGAGTAATTACATAAACTTTTAAATGATGCAAATAATTTCATGGAATTTCAAAGAGATTTTGGCTGTTTTCTCTTTAACTAATTTTGCCCAGCATAACTCAAACTTGTAAAAAAATTTTTCAAATTCTGAGAAAGACAGCAAATGTCTTTAGGATAACTAGTGATCTCTGCTGTACTTACTTTCAGATAAGCTCAGTCTGCATAAATTCCACATCCTCTTCTTAAAACAGTACTGTGATCTAAACACATTTATGAAACTGCTACTTTTATAGAAATGTGGTCTAGTTATTTGATTTTATGGACATTTACAAATCCTTTAGACAATAAAAACCCCTGTTTTTATTGAAGATACATTTGAAATCCCATAGTGACATGTGAAAATAAAATAACATATGGATAACAGTCTCAGCTCCATTACCAACCACCGGTGAAACTTTGACCAAAATGTTTAGCTTCCTTTGAATCCTATTTTCTTTTCTTTCTTTCTTTTATATTTTTGAAATGGTCTTGCTCTGTCACCCAGGCTTGAGTGCTATGTCATAATTATAGCTCACTGCAGCCTCAAACTCCTGGTCTCAAGTGATCCTCCTGCCTCAGCCTCCTGAGTAGTTAGGACTAGAGGCATGTAACACTACACCCAGCTGATATATTTTTTTTTTTTTTTTAATTTTTTGTAGAGATAGAGTCTTTGTTGCTGAGGCTGGTCCTGGCCTCACATGATCCTTCCACCTCAGCCTCCCAAATTACTGGGATTATATGTGTGAACCACCAGGCCCAGCCTAAACCCTATTTTCTTATTTTTACAATGAGGACACTTATTTTTACAATGGGAAATGCTTTTCCTGCTCTTGTCTGTTCAGTATCATCTTTTATGGGGAATTTTCTACTCTCTCTGTCTCTTTCTGTCTCCTGGGAATTTTAATCTTTAAGGATTTACTCAGGGAAAGAAGACAGCTGGGAATGAGTATTTTGATAATGTAGAATAAAGTATACTAATTTGACTGAGATCCCTGAAGCTATTATATTTCCTGTCTTTCCCAACTATTAGGAGATTCTTCCAACGCTATGACATATACTGTATCTTTCCAAAGAATCACTGTATTTATGTTTAAGTCAATCAGGATTTCCTTATGCTACTTACCATTAAGGAACCTAAATGGTACTTAGCAAATAATTCCTATTCTAATGATCTTCAGCATTGTTAGTCTGGGTCATATGAATCAATAGTTGTAAAAGTGTTAACCAGAAAATGCTACATAAACAGTCCTTACCAGATAATCCAGACAATTCGTGGGACCCAGTGAAAAATGAAAATGTGGGGCCCCTTGTCCAACATCATTAACAATTTCATATGACGACAACAGAGCATTAAACTAAGCATGGGGCCCTTCTGAGCACAGGGTCCTGTGTAACTTCATAAGTTGCAAACTCATGATGCTGGCTCTGCACATTTATTATAATAAACGTAACATCAGAATATTCCTTAGCTATCCTGATCTTTTTAAAGATATAAATATAATTGTTAACAAAGAGGTAAGTAAGAAGAAATGCTTTGTTAATTCCAAGACTGTCAGTCATTTTATAACAGCTTATTTACCTTGGGCACACTATAATGAGAACAGAAAAAATTAGATGTATATTTTACTAACAGAAAAAGGTAAATGTAAATATTCTAATTATCAGGCTAAAGACTAATTTGTAATATAATCTGTAAAAAGTTTTTAATATTTGTGATATTGACATTTTTATTTTTATAAAGTTTATTAGGTAATTGGATACATTTTATTCACAACTCTAAAGTCAAGAAAATTTACAATGCTAAAAGTAAATTTTTCAAAAATATATGATTCTCAAAAAATAGCTCTATGACACTACAAAAGTTAAAAGATTTTTGTATGCTTCCTTTATCATATCTCAAAAATTCTCAATTTTTTTCTCATTTTATCTCATTGGCAGTGATGAGAATAAATACGAATTCCTGGAAAATGTGAGAAACACTATATAAGTAAGGGAAGCTCAATATTCTTGCTCTTACTTTTATTGCAATTACGTTATGTCCCACTCCTTAGCTGTGAAATGCCCATGATGAAGGCAAAAAGCTAAAATTGTGGTATTTGAAGTTTTTGCTAAGACAATTTTTAATTAAAGAATTAGAAAACAATCTTTTTTTAAATGATTTATAAAGTCTAAGTAATGAGACATATTTTTCTGAACAAAGATTGTATTTTGATCCAGTGACAGTATCAACACTATCTAGCAGTTTCAGGCATGTAGTACTAAGTACCGTAAGTAAAGTTTTGCCCATTGATACTGCCATAATCTACTTTAAAATGGTCCCCTGCTAAGAAAATTGATTCATTTATGTTCATATGTGTATTAATTTCCTCTTATAGATTAATAATTAAGGTACTTTTCTAGGAACTTTGAATTCTACTCACAGTGCATGCTTCCTAGTGCTACATTTTGATTTGTCATTCTTTTTTCATTTCTCAATTTTTTTTATTCTCAAGAAGCAGTTTTAAGCTTCTTAATTTTTCTAAGTATAGGTAGCTATAGAGGAGCATTGCAAGTTTCGATTTTTCATAGGTTGAGTTAACACCGTTAGATGCTGCCATGAAACAGGTGAACAGCATTAATCATAGAATCATACTGCTGGAAGGAAACTCCAAAGGTCACATAGTTAATTCTCTTGACTACACTTAGACTGTCTTGAAATTAACCTAGAAAAATAGGTGTCTGTCCACACACTTAAAGGTCAAAAGGCATCATGAATGTATGAACACCCACAGCCAAGTGGAGTGTGAGGTGATAATTTAGGTTATTCAAGAACAATATATTCACATTGATTCAATCATCTGAAGATGTGAATATTTCCATGTGGACAGCAGTGTAGTTTTTAGCAGGAGCAAGTGATTATCAGTCAGGAAGACTATCTTAGAAGATATTGTTGAGAATGTAAAGAGAAACTACATATAAAGTGTCTCGTATCAGTTACCTACTGCTGTGTAACAAACCATCACAAAGCTTGGAACTAAAACTTAAAATGATTTAAAACAACAACAATTTATGTGTTCATTTGATTATATAACTTGGACAGGGCTCAGTGGAAAGGGATCATCTGTACTGCAGTGGCATTGGCCGGGGTATGATGACTTGGATAGTAGTCTACAAGAGGGATGACCTTGCTTGCATATCTGGCATAACAGATGATATTACTGGAATCAGTAAGGACACACAGAGCCTCTATGTCTTTGTGTCCTCTGCAGAAAGAGAGTCTTACTTCTTTACATGGAGGCTGACTAGCAAGAGAGCAAAAATGGAAGCTGCATACCTTTTATGGTTAAGGGATGGAACTGGCAGAGTGTCACATCCATTTCATTTTATTGGTTAAATAGGTCACAAGACTGACAACTATTCATAGGAGGGGAAGTAGAATACCTCTTCATGTGAGGAAGCCAAACATGTAGAGGGATGGGTCAAATTTCTAGAATAAAATCTTAATATAATCTGCTATAAAAATGCATGCCCCTCTCACGTGGAAAATATACTCACCCCCTTCTAAGGCACTCCCAAAACTCACCTCATTAGAGCATTAGACTTGAGTTTGAGTATCTTGTGATCTGTACCAGATCTGGATTTGGATATGGCTTCCTGGGTACAAGTTCTCTTTCTCTGAAGAACTGAAAATTAAACAGGCTAGTTTTCTACACCTAATATTATTCATGAGACAGGGCCAGGACAATAGAAACTCCCTTTCATAGATAGGAAGAACAGGCAGCAGATAGCTGTCTCTGCTCCACAGCAATTCTCAATTCAGCTGTCACTTGCTTTTAGAATAATCTACTACTGCAGTGAGGGAATATTATTTGAATAAAAGTCTGTTTTGGCCTGTGAGAATGGGTCATTAATCCATGGTCCCAACTAGGCTCTATTGGCTTTGCTCTCTGAGATGCCATTGGTTTATCATAAGGAACAACTTATATTTTTGCTGAGTAGTTTTTCTTTCTAAAATATTGCTGGCCAGAAGCCTCTTTTTATTTTGAAAAGTTTTAATCCCTTTTAGCCCAAGCTGGTACAAATTCTGTAATAACTGTATTATGTTAATATATTAAAATCTGTAATAACCTTGTATTCTGTTAAATGTATCAAATAATAGTTCATTTCTTTAGACAAAAGCCATATCCATAGATGTCTTTAAGTCAGGTCTGTCTCAACTTTCAGCTGTCAGCCATGGTTCTACTGGACATTGCCCTTATTTCTTAGAAGCCCTTTTTGTTGTGCTGAAGGAATGTAAGATTAAAGTCCTTAAATCTCTCTGAGGTCCTAAAAAGGGGTCTTATAGATGCCCTGGATTTGATCTGGCCCCTGAGGCCATATTTTACTGGAAGTGCCCTGGATTTGATCTTTGCTTGAGGCTATTTCAACTTTATGGCTGGGAATTAGAAATATTATATACATATATATGTGTGTGTATGTGTGTGTGTATATATATATTTATTTTCCACTCTAGCAAGTCCTCAAATGGAAATATTCCTCTAAATTGTGTTTTAAAACTGAATATTTCCTTTTTTGCATATTACTCTCTTCTTATAGTTAATCATACACAGTAAATAAAGTCAGTAGGCACTTTTGATCCTGTATATGTCCTTAGGCAGATATATTTTCTATTTTCTTGCTAATTTAATCAGCAGTTCTGCCAATTCCCTACCAATACATGGCACTGGTTTTCTTTCCTTCAGCCTCCCAGTGTAGCACCTCATCGTTCCTCCAGACTCACCAACAATCCTTCTTTGTCTATATAACCTCTTCCATACACTTAGTTCCAAGCCAATACCACAGGTTTTAAGTTTCTGTTATGTAGAAAATTCTACTTCCAGGTATCAATGTCTGTCTCATTTATCTATTGCTGACTAAATGACCACCAAATACATAGTTACTTAGAAACAACTATCATTTGTTATTTCCCACAATTCTGTAACAAGGCAAACTCTGATGGGGAGTTTTTCTGATCAACTTCCCATTGGCTGGGATGACTACTACACCTGCATTTGGCTGGGAGCACAGCTGATGCTGGAAAATTGGAGATGGCTTGAACTATGTACGTATCTAGTTTCAGCTGTGGCAGGTGGAATATTTCGTATCTGGCTGAGCTTCTCTCCACATATTCTTTCACGCTTTAATAGTGTGATCTGACTTTCTTTACGTGACAGCTGGATGCCAATAGAGGAAAAGTGGAAACTGCTAGTCTTCTGGAGACTTATGTCCAGAGCTGGCGGAATATTGTTCTTATTGTATTCCATCAGTAAAAGATGTCCACAAGCCTAACTCAAATTCTAGAGGAAGATATCACATCCAATTATTGATGAAAATTGTGATATGTACATGCAGAGATTGAAGGAATTCTGAGAAATCATTTTTAGAGATAATCTATCATATGGCATTATAGTTCTGGATATATAGAGGGTGATCAATAAATATCTGTTGCCTTCCACATCCCCCAGATGATGTATACATTACTCTTCTTATACAGTGAATGTATTTATTAAACAGAAGTTATAATATAAAATAAATTTTACTCCTCTATGTACTTATTACAGTAACTGAAGTTGCATTTTAAAATTTCACTTTTTCATGTAAAGAAGCAACAGAGTCAGTGATAAATGGTTTTCAGTGATAAAGTAGTGCGATGACTACAAAGACAATCCTGGATTTTGCAATTACAAGGTCATTGGTACACTTGTCTTTTGATATGGCTGGAAACTTTTTTATTAGGCTGAGGACTAAAGGAGAATAAGTGAGAGTAGAATTTGTGAATAATAACTTTCCAAGCTTTAGTGCTCAAAATAATATAGGATGCGGGGGAGAGAGATTGTTATGAGGGAGGTCTTTTTCCACTGTCTTAACTTTATCTACATACATATAAGAAATTTAAATTTAACAATTTAAAACTTTATGTGTGCTTCCCACTCTCTCTTTTTTCAGCCTTTGACTATATTACTTGTTCCAGCGATAAAGATATATGCAGTGTAGGTGAGATGAAGTCATCATCTATATTTTGTGTGGTTACAGGTATCACATGCAGATAAGATGAAGTTTTAAACTAATAGCATATGGTCTGATTGTTTGTACTTTTTTTTTTCCCCTAAGAGGGAGGGTTGTTTTTTTTCTTTTCTTAACAATTCCCTTGGAGTGTAAGGGAAGCAATTTCTGGAGAAGTACATTCAGGAGTACTGATATCTTGTTCTTTTGGTGTCAGGCTTCAAGGAATGAGTTTACAAGGCCCTGGAAGCACCAATGGCTAGGAAACTTAGGCTGAAATATTGACTGCAACAAAAGAAGCTCTCCACATAGTGTCAGCATTCGTGGCAGTAACTGTTTCTGGCAGGGTGGTTTCTACCCAGAAAAGAATTGGGTGATGAGAGGAGGCACTTTTGTCTTTATACGTTTCAGAGGCATTTCAGAAAATATTTTTAAAGCCCTGCATGTTGACAATATTGGGAAAAAAGACATGAGAATATATTTTCAAGCATGACAGCGAAGATCCCGTCTGCTCACCAAAAGCTTCACAGGGAGCAGTGAAGAGAGTTGTGTGTTCTTGTCATTTTCCCCACTTGCTTTATTCAGTCTGCACAATGGTGCTCACAGAATGCAAAGGAGAGGAAAGGGAGTAAAATGGATCCTGGTATGGGCACAAGGGTAGTGACAGGTGTCAACTAGAGTCTTCAGTGAATTCGATTCATGTATATAGATCAGAAGAGGCTTAGAAACATTATAATAGATAGTGAATTTTAGGTGATCAAAGAGTAAAAACTGTAAGATCATTCCTATAGAGTTGGGGTGAGCCAAAGGATGAAGCTTACATACATTATTAGAGAGAAGGAAAAGATTCACACACTGGTCTCTCTGTTGATATAAGTGATATGTTAAACCTCATGGGAAAGGATCGATATGGGGATGGGAAGGGCTTGGTGAAAGGTCTCAGCCAAACTAATAGAAATAAAATATATAGCAATTAAGCAAAAGATAAAGAGAAATTTGGGGAGTGCCAAAAACAAGAGGACTGTGAGAGTTCTTATGTTTTATTCAGACAAAAACAGTTTTAAGTTCTTCTTTTATATTAGATACTGTATTAAGCATAAAAAGCCCCTTAATTTTAAAGTAGCCACATTCTGTATTGTGAAAATAAGCATGCAAATAAGTAACTATGATGCAATTCTCAGAATAATAAATTATTTGGTATTATAAGTTATCCCCATCAACATCTTTGCTATATACATATATAATGCACACACATATATACATACACACGTATACACACACAGTTGGCCTTCCATATCTATGAGTTCCACATCTGTGGATTCAACCAAATGTGGATCAAAAATATTTGAAAAAAGAATTTCATCTCTATTGAACATGTACAGACTTTTTTCCTTGTTATTATCCCCTAAATAATACTGTATAACAACTATTTGCATAGCATTTACATTCTATTAGATATTATAAGTAATCTAGAGTTGATTTAATATATATGGAAGAATGTGCCAAGGTTATATGCAAATACTACTCCTTTTTATATCAGGGACTTGAGTATCCATGGATTTTGGTACCCACAGGAGGTTCTGAAACTGGATAAATATATAAAGTATATATATGTATATGTTTTAAAAATAAAAACCATATATATATTACTGGAAGAGACTATATTTGCAAATATAAAAATATCAGTGAGAAAATGAATTAATCTTGTACTTCCGTCTTCTAGTATGGGCAGCATCCAGTACTTTCTTTCATTTTTATTGGTTTTCTAAAGTTATTGATATCCCATCCAACCTATGGAGTCTTTTCCTCTGAGTCTGATTTCTTCCTGAAATTTTCTGGCTCATGTTATAAATTTCTACCCTTATAAATAATTTACTTCCACAAAGACAATGCTTTTTAATTCATCACATATGCATTTGAATCTGTTGTCAATATTATGCACGTGAACCTTCCTGAATCTTACCTACCTACTTCTAGTTCAAGTCACCAATTCAAAAACATGTATATTGAAAGGCACAAAGGAAAGAACAAATAAGTTACTTAGTAATTACATTACCATATATATTTATAAGGTACTGTAACATGCTAATAAATTCACATATACTACTGCATTTAATATTACCAACAATTTGTAAATTTTTTATTTTTTCAGTTTTATGTATAAGGAAATAGAAGTTTGATGAAATAAAATAACTTGACCAATATTAAGGATTCAGTAAGTGACACATTGAATTTAAAAACTTACATACTATGTTATAAAGGTTACCTATTTTATGAAACTTAAATTTTTTTGACATACAATTGAGAGTATATGAAAGGATTTTTGATACATTGAAGAACAATGTTTGACATTCATGAAAAAATATGGAAAGTTTGGATCTCCAACAGTAACAGCGCAATTTAGGTCAATGAAGAGAAGTAGCTTGTCCTTCAAAACCAATATTTTCAGTTCAAGGTAATAAGAACTATCTATTTTAAAATAAAATCATTTAGATGAGAATCATATAAATTTCTCCTTCAGGGACTGTGAAGTAGACATGGTTTTCCCTATTCCTTCCATTAAGTAGTCTTTAGTTTTAGCCTGGCTAAAAGCCCAGGACATTAAATTAAAAAAAAAAAAAAGAAAAAAGAAAAGAAAGGAGACAGGAGGAGGAGAAAAGGGGGGAAGAGGAGGAGAAAAGAAATCTGAAAGGTGGAGAAAAGGAGTAAGGCCAGGTAGGACTGTTAGGACCCAAAGAATGAGACGGTAGTGATGACTGTGTTGGGTTTTCTTTTTGCCTCATTTATCACAAACTTGGAGTCAAAGAAGCTGGCAACTTAGAAACACTAACGGACACAGAGAAAACAAAGTACCACCCAAAACCTGCTCTCCAAGAACTAGAAAAGGGCAGACTAAGAAGACAAAAAGGATTTAGACCACAACTTCTCAACTTTAGCCCAACTTCACAGAAAAATCTATGATCCTAATCCATCATGGCAGAAAGACTGTGTGGGTAGCCTAGATCTCTACCCTTGATAGCCTGTAACCAGAAGCCCCAATCCCCTGTCAAATCGGAGTCAGGGAAAGCCAAGTGGGGAGCCTGAACTCTTCTTTCTACTGAGCAATAACAAAGTTCTTCCTATTTCCCATCAGGTGTTAGAAAATATCTAGTGGAGAGGTAGCACTTTTACCACTACCCAACAGAAATGGAGTAACTCCAACCACTGTGTTGGCAGAGTCCACATGTGGAAATGAAACTCTTATCCCTGCTTGGCAAAAACCGACATTTCCCCACACCCTTCCCCCTGAGCGTCATAGGAGGATGAGTGGAAAACTTGACCTTCTATTTCGACCTAGCAATAATGATGTGGCATACTCCTCCCTTTTCATGGGGAAGCAGTGTCAGAAAAAGCCAGTGACTAAGATACTCTTAATATTTCCCTCAGCTTGACCAATTTTGTGACAGGCTTTTTCCAGCTTCCAGGCCCTCCCCTTTCCTTAGAGTATTTACTGGAGAAACCTGGCAACTCTAAAGGCCCGGGAGCCTTCACTCTGAAATGTAGTCATCAAGGATGGTATCACCCCTATCTCCCAGTCTCTGTGGGAGGGTAGGACACTAAGTCAGGTGCCTAGGTGGGTACCTCACTCCTAGTTGTAAAACTATCTCCTGTCAGGAAGATTACAGGAAGTCTACTTCACCTTTGGGTAAGGCCAATTAGCAGGCACAAATGATCTTATCCTCAGCTCTTAAAAGCTCTGTAACCCTTCATTTCATAAGAGTTGAATTCAGACCATGCTATGGTCTCTTCCCTCTGTATCTGTATCCTTGAAGTGTTACTTGCCTTTTCAACTTTGGTGCAACTTTGCTTTGTAACCAGCTAAAACAGAGCCTGTCTCATAATATACTACAAAAATGTCCAGGATTTGAACAAAAGTCACTCATTCTATCAAGGACCAGGAAAATCTGACTGTGAATGAACAAAAAATGATAATCAACAGATGCCAGCAGCCAGATGACAAAAATATTAGAATTGTCTGAAACTGATTTAAAAGAAGCCATGATAAAAAAAAATATTCCAATGCACAATTAAGAACTCGTTTGAAATAAATGAAAAAAAATCATAAAGTCTCAGCAAAGAAATAGGAATTTTTAGCAAATAAATAAAATGGATAATTGTTAACCAATAGAAAATTTTAGAGCTGAAAAATATGAAAATGGAAATAAAACTTAGTGGATGGGCTCATCAGCAGAATGGAAGTGTAGTATTTCTATATATTTTAGAAAGTTTATCATTAATATGGATTAAATACTATTTTCTAATAGTTAAATTTCTTCAAAGAACTTTGTATTGCTGATCCTTATTCTATTTTACCAGATAGGTGCTTGACAGAGGAATACTATCACTAACCTATGAAATTAAATAGAGAATTTATTAAAATAAAAATGAATTATTTCATAAATAGACCCCCTCAATATGAATTTACTATATTTAATTGGACTGGTAATGATTCTTAATTTAGTAAAACTTATATCTTAGCTGTGCATCGCATTTAGTTGATGCATTTTTTACTGCATTAAGCATTTTTTGTTTAAAATTTAAATGTTTCACAAAGTATGGTACACATAAAATTATTGTTACAGGAGATGATTAAATGGTCTGTAGTCTTAATGTGAAATATCAGTGAATCACAGAGAAAGAAATGCCTTTTCATTTCTCTTTCTGGCTTTCTTATCACACCAAAGAGAACCTTTCTGTTTAAAACCACAATTTTTTTGTAATCTCTCCCTCTTTTAACAAAGATAAAGCCTCAGGATCAAAATATTCAGATGGCACAATATCTACCTAGGATTTTGTAGCATTGTTTTGTTTTCAAAGTTTTTTTTTTTTTGCTATGTGCTATTTATGAAAATCATCCTTGTTTTTTTTCATTGTAATGGTGACATAAAGTTTCCTCTTTAAAAATGCACTTAATTTTTTTGAGATGCAACTTAAAGAAAAATAATAAGTAACAAGAATAAATATGAAATGAAAACCTGGAAAAACTAATGATGGCCTCATATTCATGCAGAATTTTAATTATGATTCTTTAACTCATTGACTCTCCCAAAAATCAGAGTAATGTCTCAGTTTCACAAGTATAGGAAGTGAGTCTGGGTGATTTATCCCAAATCCTACAAATAGTTATAGATAGAGCCTGGGTTTTACAGATCTAGCTTCTCAGCCACTATCTCTTCTTTTAAAATGACATTTCCGTAAATTAAAAAGTCACATTTCTCTTCCATAGGGATTGTGTGGTTCATTGTCTTCGACATTGACAAATACCTGTGGTAATCTTAAATCATTCTCCTCTAGTAAAATCATGCAATTTTCCTAGTAGTCACTAAATTGGGGTTAGAAAAAAGTAAAATGGAAATATGATAATTTTTAATTTCCTTAAAGGACACCTCGGATGAACTTATTTTGTTGATTGTTACAATGCAGATCATTTAATTAAAAGCCTGGTAGGCAAATAAAGGATTCTCATGTTCTTTCTTCTGATAAGTCATCCATTTGTAAAGACTGTAACTCAGAAAAATTTTAAAAAAATGAAAATGCTATTAAATTAAAAAAAAGACCTAAATAAATCTAAAATGTTGCATTTCATAAAATGACTCAATAGAATCTACAAAATTGAAAATCATGGGCTAGCTGGATTAGGAGAAAAAGGAAAGGAATATATTTGCATAAGTTTTGCTCTAGAATTGAATTAAATGTTATGTCTTCTCAAAGTTCAAAGCAGAAATCACAGATATAGCCATGATTAGGGAATCAAAATGAATAGCTTTTATTATTCAAAGAAGTAGACTCTGATATTTATCAAAAGAAACTAAAGAGAATGCATCACGTATTTGATGAGCATATCTGGACAGAATTTAATGTACTGAATGGGGACTAGTACATTGAAGTTTTCAGTTTCCTTCATCCTAATTCTATTGATTCATAATTATTTTTAGTTGAGGCATTCATTTAAGATATTAAAGTCTTTTAGATTTTACTTATAAAATTGTGAAATTATATGTAAAAGGACATTTTTAGTGGATTGACTTTTACCACAATTCCAAATCCCATCTTCTGGGATTGGCCTTTTGACCTTTTTTCAGAAAGTTGTAAATACAAAAAATAATACCTGTAATTTCTGGTTAATTATTTTTTCACCAAAATTTGTTTAGATATATTGCTTTAAAATGGCTAAAAGCTCTGCCCACATGAGAAAAATAACTAAAGGAGGAAAAGAAATTAGTTATTAGATTTCAGTAACTAGAGTAAAAATTTCCTGATTTTTTAAATCTGTTTACCTCTGGTAGTGCACTTAGGATGCATGTAATATTATCAATTTCTGAATATATAGACTAAACAAGTATATGATGTAGCTTAGGATAATTAGTAAACTCATATTTGTAGAACCTATCTGCAAGTTAAAGTAAATCTATTGTACAGTATACTGGATCCACTTTATTTGACTTTATACTAATAACTGCATTGTTACATAATATGGTCAATCCGTATCTCTGTAATCAGTGTGAAACTCAAAGGCTTTAATGTTCAATTAACATTGCCTACTTATACTCCATAAGTCTTAAGATAATTCTAGCAGAATAAGTTTGAGTTCTGTTTTTGGCAGACTAACAGATGTTTGAAAAGTTGAGGTCTATCATGCTTTTACAACATGCATTGTGATGCAGATATAATCAAACTAATTTTCAGTAGCATTTGCATTTTAAGAAATTAAATGTAGAAGAAATATGGCAGATATGTACATTTTTCTGAAAGACTACTCCCAAAATAATGTTTCTACTATCTAAGTTATAATTGAGTTTTCTGGGGGTTCTGATCTGCTCTAATATATATCCAATGCTCGAGCTTAAAAGATTTTATGATGTGAGCTCCTATTTTAGAACAAAATGAAGTTAGAGTGAGGATTTTAGACCCATAAGAAAAATGTTCTTATTAATAATCAAATTTGAGACAAATTAGCCAATGTTGCCCCAAGACAAATAGGCTAGAAAACTTACACATCACATAAAAATGATAGGTATTCAGTCAGTTTGAATTATTATGCCAGAAAACACAAACAAGCTGTCTTACCCATGTCTTCCAATTCAAAATTTCTCTTGTTATCACCATCTTAACAAATGATAAACAATTTTCAGCTTTGCATCAATCTGATAAGATATATATCACTTGAGACACCAAAAGAGTCATTTCTATTGAAATAGCAGGGGAATCTCTGATTTGATCTGTAATTGATTACAGATACCTGAGTTATGATTCAACAAGACAGAGATGAACTGCATAGACTCTAGCCTAAGACACGGAAATGTGCCACAGAAGGTTATGATTTTACATTATAAGAGATTTCTAGGGAAATCTTGCCTGAAGTTAAGAAAAATGATTGAATTACCATGAATTATGCAATATTTTAAAGCTTTTTTATAAAATCCTCCTAAAATATTGGGAGCTTTAAAATAAAGGATCAATTTAAAGAGAATTGGCTGGTTACAGAAAAAAAAGGAATGTTTAAAAACAGGTATGTTGTCATCAACTATAAAATTATTCAACAATTCATTACATTGCATTAAAAGATCCTAGATTAATCATTGACGAGAACAAATTACAATGTGGAATAACTTTTTGTAATAACATCATAGCTTATCATTTAGTTTACTTTGTATTAATAACACCTACATAACAGTATTATGGTTTCATTTTACATTGACCAGTACTAGGTAAAGAGAAGAGGATTACTAAAAAAGAAGGCTAGTTTTTGTATTTTAAGAGAGAACTGGCACCAAAAAAAAAAAGTTAACAGGGAGAAAGAGGAAAAGTCATTTTGCTGAAAACCACAGAAATATATACTAAAGAAATAATATAATATTTTTAAATTTTGAGATATTTAAAGAGATTATCAAATATTGCTTTTTTGCTTTAGATTGCTTATATTTTAAGCAACAGTTTCATGTAAAATATTTTAATATTTTTATATGTGTAATACAAAAGCATATGTTGACAATAAAAAGTTAAACAACTTAAGTTGGTAGCATTTCCACATTCTTTAAATTTTATTTTCCAAGAAAAAAAAGCAGGATCTCAGACTTTTCAACTGAAAAAACACTTGTCTTGGGAAGAACAGGCTGCTGTAACAGAATACCATGTACTGAGTAGCTTGAGGAACAATCTATTTTTTTTTTATATCAGCATATTATGGGGGTACAGATGTTTAGGTTATGTATGTTGCCCTTGCCGCCCCCCCCAAGTCCGAGTTTCAAATATGTCCATCCTTCTGGTGGTGCGCATTGCACTCTTTGTGTATGTATATACCTGTCCCCTCTCCCTCCTCCCCCTCCCCCCTCCCCCCTGCCCAACATCCAATAGATGTTATTCTTATATGTGCACTTAAGAACAATCTATTTTTCATAGTTCTGGAGTCTGGAAGTCCAAAATCAAGATGCAGGTATCTCGTGAGGGTATTATTCCTGGTTAATGGGCAGCAGTCTTCTCACTGTCTTTACATGGCAGAAAGAGACTGAGAGAGCACACTGGGGTTTCTATTATAAGGTCACTAATCTCATTAATGAGGGTTCCACCTCATGACCTAATTACTGGCATATTTTGTTTTATTGCCTTTCATTGTGCTTCACAGATATTGGTGTTTTGTTTTTTTTTTTTCCCTTTACAAATTGAACGTTTATAGCAACCCTGCCTCAAGCAAATCTATAGATGCCATTTTACTGGCCACATGTCCTCACTTTGTGTCTTTGTGTCACATTTTGATGATATCTTGTGATATTACAAATTTTTTCCTTATTATTATATCTGTTATGGTGATATACGATCAGTGATCCTTGATGTTACTATTGCGGTTGTTTCGGGGCACCACGAACCATGCCCATATAAGACAGTCGACGTAAGTGATAAATGTTGTGTGTGTTCTGACTGCTTCCCCAACTGGACATTCCCTCTTTCTCCCCCACAGTTTGGGCCTCTTTATCTCCTAAGACATAACAATATTGAAATTGGGCTGAATTAATAACCCTGTAATAACTCACTGTTCAAGTGAGAGTTACACGTCTCT
The DNA here is from genome assembly GCA_963575035.1 of Avahi laniger. Lineage (NCBI taxonomy): Eukaryota > Metazoa > Chordata > Mammalia > Primates > Indriidae > Avahi > Avahi laniger. The sequence continues at coordinate 17,741 of CAUYSK010111014.1, forward strand.
CCCTTTAAATCAAAAGCTAGCACACAAATGTTAGGAGAGCAAAACAGCACCTTATTGCTGATACAGAGACAATTTTACTGGTGTGGACAGAAGATCAAACAAGTTACAGCATTCCCTTAAGCCAAGCCCTAATCTAGAACAAGATCATAACTCTGTTCAATTCTATGAAGGCTGAGAAAAATGAGGAAGCTGCAAAGGAAAAATTTTAAGCTGGAACAGGTTGGTTCATGAGGTCAAAGAATAGAAGCTGTTATCATAACATAAAAGTGCAAGTTCAAGCAGCAAGTGCTGATGTGGAAACTGCAGCAAGTTATGAAGAAGATCTAGTGAAGGCAAATGATGAAGGTGACTACAGTAAACAACATGTTTTCCATGTCTACGACACAGCCTCATATTAGATGAAGCCATCTGGAACTTTCATAGCTGTAGAGGAGAAGTCAATGACTGGTTTCCAAACTTCAAAATATAGACTGACTCTCTTGTTAGGGGCTAATACAACAGAGGACTTTAAGTTGGGGCCAATGCTCATTTACCATTCTGAAAATCCTAGGGTCCTTAAGAATTATGCTAAATTGACTCTGCCTGTGTTCTATAAATGGAATAATAAAGCCTGGATGATAGCACATTTGTTTACAGTACAGTTTACTGACTATTTTAAGCCAACTTTTGAGAAATACATCTCATAAAAAAAGATTTATTTCAAAATATTACTGCTTATTGACAATGCATCTGGTCACCCAAGAGCTCTTACGGAGATGTATAAGGTTATTGTTCTTATGCCTGCTAACACAGCATCTATTCTGTAGCCCATGGATCAAGGAGTAATTTAGACTTTCAAGTTTTATTATTTAGGAAATGTATTATGTAAGTTTATAACTACCATATGCAGTGATTTCTCTGATGGATCTGGGGAAAGTGAATTAAAAAGCTTCTGGAAGGAATTCACCATTTTAGACGCCATTAAGAACATCAGTGATTCTTGGGAGGAGGTAAATACATCAACATTAACAGGAGTTTCGGAGAAGTTGGTTCCAGCCCTCATGAATGGCTTGAAGGGGTTCAATACGTCAGTAAAGGAGGTAACTGCATATGTGGTGGAAATAACAAAAGAACTAGAATTAGAAGTGGAGCCTGATGATGTGACACAATTGCTGCCAGCTCATGATGAAACTTGAACAGATAAGGAATTGTTTCTTATGGATGAGCAAAGAAAGTAGTTTTTTGAAATAGAATCTACTCCCGGTGAAGATGCAGTGAATACTGTTGAAATGAGAAAAAAAGATTTAGAATATTACATAAACTTAGTTGATAAAGCAGTGGCAGGGTTTGGGATGATTGACTTCAATTTTGAAAGAAGTTCTACTGTGGATAAAATGATATCAAACAGCATTGCATGCTACAGAAAAATCTTTTGTGAAAGGAAGAATCAATCAATAAAGCAACTGTCATTGTTTTCTTAAAAATTTTCACAGCTATCCCAGTCTTCAGCAACCTGATAAGTCAGCAGCCATCCACAGTGAGACAAGACCCTTCACCATCAAAAAGATTATTACTTGCTGAAGGCTCAGATGATCATAAGAATTTTTAGCAATACATTGTTTCTAATTAAGATATGTACATTTTTTGGATATATGCTATTAAACACTTAATAGTCTGCAGTATAAAATGACCATAACTTTTGTATGCTCTGAGAAACCAAAATACTTGTGACACTTGCTTTATTGTAATATATACTTTATTGCAGACATCCGGAACTGAACCCATGCTATTGTCAAGGTATGCTTGTATATACCAAGCATAATGCAATCACATTAAGGATTTAGGATTTCAGGATATGAATTTTAGAAAGACACAAATATTTAGTCCATAACATGATCTATTACTGATAAGCAATTGACTTATCCACAAGTATTTGAGGGTAAAAATAAAACAGAGGCAAATAAAATATTAATTGTTTTTATAACTAAGAAACTATATATCTAATATCGTATTTCAATATTCAAAAATAGAAAGTATAAAAAGGAGAATCTGGAATTCACAGTTTCCATTTAATTTTTTTATCTTCTGTTTGGTGATGTTACTTTGTATCTGACAAGAAGCTCATCACCTGTAGCCCAAAGCCACTATGTTTAAAGAGGTCCAAGTAAGTCCTTTAAGAATATGCAGTATTATTTTCAGTATGCCAAATTAATTTTTTTGCAAGGTACATAATTTACAACATCCTCCACAATTGAAATTACTCCATTTTCTAATTTTTGCTCTTTTTGTTAGGATAAAATGGTGCCTGTAATGTTTCTTATTTGTATTTCCTTTATACCAGTGATGGAAAGAAATTTTTCACTCTTTGTGCTTCTTTTTTTATAAAATTCCCAATTCCCAACCATGTATTTTGACTATTTTTCCATTAGATAATTTGTCTTTTTTTCCAATATTTATAGTTATTCTATATTTATTTGCTTGTTTTGTTATATTTACTTTGATTAGTTACATAGTATTATAAATATATTCTCCCATATTTTAAACTGTCTTTTTACTTCCTTTATGTTGGATTATGATTAACCAAAGATCTTAATTTTAATGTAATTAGTTTTACCAATGATTTCATCTGTGATTAGCTTTTATTATATATTATTAAAGAAATTTGTTACAAAAGATGGTAAAAGTATACTTCTATGATTTCTTCTAAAGATGAAATTATTATCTTTACACTTAAGTCTTTAATACATCTTCATTGTTTTTTGACAATTGTCAGGGAGACAAGATTCTATTTTTCTCATAGAAAAAATGAATAATTTTTCCCATCTTCATTTGTTGAACATTTCCTCTATGATCCAGTAATCCACAATGGCACCTGTACTAAATAGCAAGTTTCCAAATATAACTGTATTTCTATCTGGACATGTGTATCTTCACAAATGCTATGCTCATTCATATTTCTGTTTTATAAAAAGACAAAGTACTTCTAATGTTTTTATTGATTATGTTGGCTGTTTTCCTTTTATTAAATATAATTTTTAATCTAATGTGACAAATATATAAAAATGCATCAAAGATGACTATACATAACTATGAAGCATAAGTGTACTCATACATCTCACAAAGGGAAGATTATTGTCCAACTACCATGGATATAAAGAAATATACCATAATCAGTGCTGGAAAAATCTTGTTTCCCTCCAGATTTCTATACCTACACTACTCCACAAAAGCAAACATTATCTTGGTTTTATCAACATAAATTAATTTTACCTGATGTTGAAATCCAAGTTTATTAAATAATAAAATATTATTATATATGACTTCATTCTTCAAAATAATGTTCGAAGATTTGTCCGTGGTGTATGTAGCAGCAGGTTATTCCCACTTATGATTACATAGCCATTCATTGAAAAATTATAACAATATATTTGTCCATGCTACTTTTAAAGACACTTAGGCTCTTTTGTGTTGAGATTATTGCATATCGTGCCACCACAAACATTCTTAAATGTGCCTTTAAGTGCACATACGAGTGTATTTCTGTTGGATGTATTCTTATTGCTTTACTAATTGTCAGTAAAGCAATAAGCTTTACTAACAAAAGCTAATTGTACTAATTAGCTTTTTAATTTTTTTAAGAAAGGGACTGCTTACAACAAATGCTCTCACTTTTTATCAGCCTGAGAATATCATCATTTTACCTTGTTTTTGAAGGATATAGTCATTGTATATATAATTCAAAGTTGTGATTTGTTTTCTTTTAGACTTTTAAAGATTTTATTTCTCTATTTACTGATCTCCGTTATTTCCATTACTGTAAATCCTACTGTTGATCCTGTAATGTGTCTTTATTCTCTGGCTACTTTTAATAATTTCTTTTTGTCTTGATTTTCAGCAGATTATTAAAATTAGCCTAGGTGAGATTTTCTTTGCCCTTCTGCATGGGCATTCATAAAGGTTCTAAATCTCTGTCATGATGTTTTGTCAACATTGAAAAATTATAATATTTGTCATTTTATTATCAAATATGTCTTCAACCTCATTTTCTTTCTCATTTTCTTGGTTACTAGCAGCATTTATGTTCATAATTTCTTCAGGTTCCAACTATCTCTTACTTTCTTTTCTTGTACTTTAATTTTTTATTTTTTCTTTTGTGCTTCATATAATGTTTGATTAACCTGTCTTCCAGGATATGGATCTTCTTCTCCTACTTGGCTATATCTTACCGGGTATTAAACATTTTTTATTGAGTTCTTAATTTCAGTAAGCATATTTTGTAACTATGAATTCTTATGTGCTTCTTATTTTTATAGATTACACATCTCTCTTCAGGTCCTCTAAGATTTTAATATTTTCACAATATATTTCACTGCATTTTTCATTTTTTTTTTGGCAGGGTAGTTAATTTGTCCTTTTTCTTGATATGTTTGATAATTTTTCTTTGAATATTGGCTATGAAAATTACAGGGAAAAATTAAGGTTCTGAATTGGGTTTCTTTGTGTCCTACTAGAAGATAGACAGTTGATGGCAGTTTCTTTTATTCAGTTTGTGTTTGATTTGATTCCAAGCTCATTTACTGGCTTTGTGAGTGTTAGCATTTATATATATGTTGATTGCTTTCAAAAGTGCCAAAAGAAAGCTTGTAATATTTGCCATTTCTCCTAAACTATATATTTTTTGTTTAGACAACATTAAGAGAAGATCAAAAGCCCTGTTTAATTTCTCATATTTATAGCCAGCAACTAACTTTTCATCCAATACCTAAAAATTGGCAAATCTTGAGAAGAAAATTATGCAAAAAATATACAAATCAGCTCAACATTCAACCCGTCTCTCCAGGATCTTTGTCTTTCAAGTCTTGGATATTGTAGTTTTCTGAAGCTAGTAGGTAAATATTCTAATTTTATATATTTTTTTTAATTGTTCTCAGTGGGAAGATTCATCATATAAAAACTATTTAACTATATAAAAAATATAAGGATTTGACTCTTCAAAATAAATGTGAAAATATACTTGAAAAAAACCATGTCAAAATCATGAAGGATATTATTTGAAATTTCATTGAAACTATAGATTAATCTAGGAAGAATGACACTATTATTATATTTAATTTGCATATTCATCAACATGATATGACTGTCCAATTACTGATATCTTACTATGGCCTAATAATCTTTTATAGTTTTCCCTATAGAGCTCTTAGAAATTTTTATGATTTAATCTTACATACTTTATATTCTCTGACACTGTTTAAATTGTCTTTTTTAAAAATCACATTTTCTAGTTATGCCATGGAATTGAATTTTGCTCATTGATCTTATGGCCAACCACCACATGAAATTTTCTGATCTTTTTAAAATTTTTCTATAGATTATTTTATCTGTGTATGTGTATATTATTTTTAATAACTAAATTATTTCTTTTCAATATATCACTGCTGTACTTTTATGTGAATTTATAGTGACACCCTCATATAAACATAAGTCATGTACATTTATATATTATCATGCTACTTCTACTCATTATCACAATTTATTAAAAAAATCCTTTTCAATCTCTTAATTTTGTCTTTCCCACCAGTGCTTTCATCATTACATGAATCACTGTTTGACTAACAAAATGGTTTTAAAAAGTACAGCATGTTTTCCTCCATTGGAGATATTTGATATATAGCAGTTTTTAAATCCATTCCTGATGCTATCACCTGAAAATTTATCCAAAACGCCACAACTGCCTATTAATATTCTTTAAAACAATCATCTTTAATAGTCCTGTATACATATATTTTGAGTGTGTATGTAGACAGAATACATATATTTCTCCACAGTATAAATGAGAAATAAAAGTAAAATCCTAATCTCCTCAACCAACTGAATGGGGCCTCTTGTTTAGCCAAGGTGACCCCAGGTCGACAAGAAATCTTAAAACTGAAACCCTGTCCATGACAGGATGTGAGGTCAGACACAGCTTGTTTTGCTTGCTTCCTTGTTAACCACCCTTAGCCTTTCTTTCCTAAAAGTTAAACAAAACCAACCTTTTGGAAAAACTTGTTCCACCTCTGATTTCAATCAACCACCTAATGCTGCTCCTCCCTTTTTGCAGTTTCGACACAATAACCGACCACCCTTTCTTCCTGATAAGAGGCTATTTACCGTGAAGTGGTTCTGACCACTCAGAGATCTCAGAGAGGGTCTTCATGTCCTTTGCTTCACCTTTTGACATCAGAGGACTGAAAACTCCACCATTGAATTATGCTAATACTGCCATTTTCTGAACATGGGTCCCACAAAGTAGCATGAAGTTCAATCGTGCATTTATGGGTTTCTCCTTTCATAAATATTCACGACTCCTCCTATGGCCTACAAATATGTATATTTGCCACCCCCACCCCCACCATTCAGCATAAATTTCTGGACCTTTTCCTAACTCTCAAAGTGCTTGCTTTATGGTTTCTACTGGAAGCTCCTCTTCCTGCCTTCAGGTTGTATACCCTCTTTTAGTGATAAAGTTTTCTTTCTAAATTTATAGATTTTTTGACTTTTTCAGTCAACTTGAGCTGTAATGCATTGCTTTTTTATAGACTTTTTATTTAGCAGTCTTAGGTTTACAGAAAAATTGAGCAGCAAGTACAGAGTTCCCATGTATATCCTTGTGGCCTATTCAATTCCCCTATTATTAACAACTTATATTAGTGTGGTATGTTTGTTAAAGTTGATGAGCCAAAATTGATAGATTATTAGTAACTAAAGTCTATAATTTACATGAGAGTTTATTTTTTGGGTTGTACATTCTGTGAGTTTTGACAAACGTATAATGACATGCATCTACCATCACTGTATCATATAGAATTATTTCACTATCTTAAAACTTCTGTGTGTTACAACTATTGATTCTTCCTTCCCTCTTCCTGAACACTTAGCAGTCACTGAGCTTTTTATTATGTCCATAGATGTACCTTTTCCAGAATGTCATATAGTTGAAATCCTACAGTATGTGACCATTCTAGATTGACATTTTTCACTCAGTGATATTCTTTTAATAATTTTTCATTTCTTTTGTGCCTTTTATTTCATTGTCATTTTTTATGGCTGAATAATAGTCTCTTGTATTATGAATGCCCTGTAATTTATTTATCCACTTACCTGTTGAAGGACATCTTAGTTACTTTCAGGATTTGGCAAATATAAGTAAAAATGCTATAAACATTACTATGCAGGGTTTTTTATGTGAATGCAAGTTTTCAACACTTTTGGATAAGTATTCAAGAGTGCAATTGGTAGACTTATGGTAAGAGTATGATTAGTTTGGTAAGAAACTTCCAAATTATCTTCCAAAGTCGCTATGCCATTTTGCATTCTCATCAGTAATAAATCAGAATTCTTGTTGTTCCCCATCTTCATTTGGTGTTGTCATTGTTTTGGATTTTAGCCATTATATTTGGATTGTAGAGGTGTTTCATTGTTTTGATTTGCGATTTCCTAATGATCCATGACTTTCGAGAATTTTTTCATATGCTAATTTGTATCTGTATATCTTCTTCCATGAGATATCTGTTTAGGTCATTGACTGATTTTTAATTGAGTTGTTTATTTTCTTATTTTTGAATTTTAACTGCTCTTTGTATATATTTTTTATACTAAGTCCTTTATCAGATACTTGTTTTGAAAATATTTTATCCTACTCTATGGTTTGTGTTTTCATTTTCTAGAAGTGCTGTGATTTTTTAATTTAATAAATGAATTTTATAATTATAATTTTATACCAATATTTTTGTTTATCTTTTTATTCACTATTCCTTCTTTCCCTTCAGACTTTCCTTCTGGGATTTTTTCTTTTTCCTGAAATGAATTCTTTAGAATCTATTGTCATAAAATCTATTTTATGGTAAACTATTTCAATTTTGCTTATCTAAAAAGAGTTTTTAAGCAGCAGTCTCTTTTTAAAAAAAATAATATGAAATAATTACACACATAAAAAAGCCACTTTAAATTATATTTGCTCATGCTTCTGGACACAAATGTTTCTTAAGGTTAATGACATCATGTGAGTATCCTTATTGATAAAATCTAATCAAAAATCATCAGGGAGAGGAAACCTTTAACCTGTAGTTCTTGTTTTCTCCTAGCCCTGCCAAGGATATGTAGGGGCCAAAGCCCTGGGCCCCCTGAAAGTTCACAGAAAATTACTGACATAAAGGAGATTGGTTTAATAATAAAGAAAGGCATACAAATTTATTTGATGTGCATGTGTGGGAGCCGTTAGAATGAAGACCCAACACTTCAATGAGATACAGAAGCCTATATGTCATCCTGAGGTTACAGAAAGAATGTGGGCTTAAAGCAAGACCAAAAACAGGTTATGGTAGTAAATCAGGTTTTAGTGACAAGACAGGCTATGGGAGGGAGAAAGGAAGATTCTTGGCTAGCAAAAGTGGTCTCATTAGGTCCATGAAAGCTCAGCAGTAGTAGCTCTCAGAGAAAATAGATGGTAAGTGTGTCCATTCACATCTTTAAGGTGTCATACTCAGTGAACATTTACAAGGGAAGACCTGGCTGTATTAATGTGGATTCTCCACAGATGTAAGTTTTTTCCACAAAAGACAGTTTCACAGGGCCACTTTTTTTGTTGTCCCTCTGGCAGCCATCTCAAAATACGTCAAATGAATATATTTTGGGATAAAATATTTTGATTTCCTTCAGTTCCTACATTGAAACTTATAAAAAACAGTTTTACATATTAAAAGCCAAGCTATTTGCTTTGGAGAGATTTCATTTAGAGATTATTAGATAGAAATAGAGTGGAAAAATAAATTGGGCTAAACTGAAAAGAGCAAATTTCTATAATTACTTCATTTCTTCTTTATTCAATCTCTTGGCCCTGAGAGTAGAACAGCTAGTTAAACACCTGTGTCCCATCCTAGAAATGAGAAGCCATTTGAAGGTTTTGAACAGTGGAGAGTCATTATTGAAATAATAAAGTAAGTTTTCCTTCATTTGTAAAAAAAAATAAAAATTTATTCTCACATGAGGGAAAAAATCATAAAACAGTTCTAAATCTCAAAGCATCAGAGATTTGCTAAAGTTTTTGAGAAAATGGGTTTAAATGTTTATCACATTGAAGTATATACTTGAATTATTTTTCTATGCAGTGAAACAACATATATACTCATATATATGGCATTAAGCCTGTATTGCTGGTGTATTGTAATAAACAATTATATATATTGATAGTGATATTGATAATAACAATATAACAAGTATTACTACTACCACACACTGGCTACTGATTTCCTGTTATTATGTATTATCTACATCTGTATCTATCTGTACCTCTCTCTCTCTTTTTTCCCTCTCTCTTTCTACCTAGCTGTCATCTATCTCTATCTGTCTATAAATTGAATTGGCTCATGACAGGAAATGAGTAATCAGTGTGTCATGGTAAATGATAATCTTTGTGTAATACACATATACACATTTAATTTTAATAATGTAAGGATGATACATATACTATTCCCATTTTCACATGTGGATTTAATAAAGTGACGTATTGTATAGGTGGTGGACTTAAGATTTCCACTGCTACAGCCTGTCTCCTGCTTCCTGAGTCATACATGATTCTATTACATTTTTCTAATTTATATGTTTAAACATCCTGCACATATTACTTTTCCTTTTGAGATTAAGATTCAACGTTATCTAAGCCAGAAACACTCAAAATCTCATGAACACATTTGCATTCTCATCACAGAGGGATATCCACTTTTGCCTAAAGGTTTAAAAATAATAATGCACACCATTTGACTAATGAAGGCACAGTCCGAAAGCCTTATATTTATACATAATAAGTTTCAATTTATTTAATAAGTATTCTATTTATTTAATAAGTATTTTTCTATGACTTTTACCTAAGTATAAATTACCTAAAAATTGAAGATCAAAATATTATTTTAAGGGAAATAATATTTTAGTAACTCTTTCAATCACATTGGGCTGGTATTAAATATAGTTGCTAAAAAATTGTTCTTCATAGAAAATAAATTGTAATTAGATAGAATAGAATTTTCTAATTCATCTGCTCACCAAAAAAATATTTCTGTATAATTTTGACAAATATTCTATCAATTTTATGTACTTAATTATAAAGCTAAAATGAGAAATGTGGTTAGAGAAGATATGTCTTTATATTTAAATATTTATCCCATATTTATTAAATAATATCTGCTGAGTTATTTACCTCTATTAATTTCTCATGATTAACATAAAACAACTTATTCTGTATAGGTCATACTTTATGTCTTTTTTTTTTTTTTTTTTTTTTTTTTTACAATTATTTTTTTTTATTTCAGCATAATATGGGGGTACAGATGTTTAGGTTACATGTGTTGCCCTTGCCCCCCCTCCCCCCTCAGTCTAAGTTTCAAATATGTCCATCCTTTGCGTGATGTGCAATGCACCCTTTGTGTATGCATATATCCGTCCCCTCCTCCCTCCTCCCTCCTCCTTCCTCCCCCCTGCCCAACATCCAATAGATGTTATT
>CAUYSK010111016.1:0-82696 GCA_963575035.1 Avahi laniger
TTTTCTTTCTTGCATGATGCAGTGATTCCATTTGGCTCAACTCAATCTCCTTAGGTCTTAAATGTGCCTTAGGGTCAATATGGATTTCAAAATGAAGCCAGGGTAGACGTGTTTGGATCATTCTAAGAGTTTTCCTTGGTAATGGCACAAGAACAGAGACATAGACCAATGAAACAGAACTGAAAACCCAGATATAAAATCACCCTCATATAGCCATCTAATCTTTGACAAAGCAGACAAAAACATACAATGGGGAAAAGAATTCTTATTCAATAAATGGTGCTGGGAAAATTGGATAGCCACATGTAGAAGATTGAATCAGGATCCACACCTTTCACCTCTCACAAAAATCAACTCACAGTAGATAACAGACTTAAACCTAAGGCATGAAACTATAAGAATTCTGGAAGAAAATGTTGGAAATACTCTTCTAGATATTGGCCTAGGCAAAGAATTTATGAAGAAGACTCCAAAGGCAATCACATCAACAACAAAAATAAATAAATGGGACCTAATCAAATTGAAAAGCTTCTGCACAGCCCAGGAAACTATCACGAGAGCAAACAGACAACCTACAGAATGGGAGAAAATATTCACATGCTACACATCTGATAAAGGGCTGATAACTAGAAGCTACATATAACTCAGGAAAATCAGCAAGAAAAAAATCAAACAGTCCTATCAAAAAGTGGGCAAAGGACATGAACAGAAACTTTTCAAAAGAAGACAGACTAATGGCCAATAAACATATGAAAAAATGCTCAACATCTCTAATCATCAGGGAAATGTAAATCAAAACCACAGTGAGATATCACTTAACTCCAATGAGAATGGCCTTTATCAAACAGTCCCAAAACAATAAATGCTGGCATGGATGTAGAGAGATAGGAACACTCATACACTGCTTGTGGGACTGCAAACTAGTACAACTTCTGTGGAAAGTAATATGGAGATACCTCAAAGAGCTACAGGCAGAACTATCATTTGATCCAGAAATCCCATTAATAGGCATCTACCCAAAGGAAAAAAAGACATTCTATAAAAAAAGACATCTGCACTCGAATGTTTATAACAACACAATTCACAATTGCAAAGATGTGGAAACAATCGTGTATTGATGCCCATCAATACATGAGTGGATTAATAAAATGTGGTATATGTACACCATGGAGTTTTACTCAGCCACAAAAAACAATGGTGATCTAGCACCTCTTGTATTATCCTGGATAGAGTTGGAGCCCATTCTACTAAGTGAGGTATCCCAAGAATGGAAGAACAAGCACCACATGTACTCACCATCGAATTGGTATAAACTGATCAACACTTATGTGCACACATGGTAGTAACATTCACTGGGTGTCAGGCAGGTGGGAGGGCGGAGGAGAGGATGGGTATATTCACACTTAATGGGTGTGGTGTGCACCATCTGGGGGATGGACATACTTGAAGGTCCGACTCAGGTGGGGCAAAGGCAAAATATGTAATCTAAACATTCGTACCCCCGTAATATGCTGAAATAAAAAAAAGTTTTCCTTTATTGAGCATTTGCTTTGAATCACTAGGGCTCTTTCTAAGGACAGAAATATAAAGGTCTTAAGTTTTTATCCCTCACAAGAGCTATACTCAAGATACTTCCCGTGCTCCCGCCCCACACTGTACATTCCACATTAGGAGTTACGGACTCTTCTAACCCTTAAATTACCCATGAAGTAAGAATGAGAATTATGCGGTTATGGTTTAGCAAGTTTATACAGTCTTGCTGAGAAAAGGGAGAGGAAAAAAGGAAGGAAAAAGGAATGAGAAAGAAGGGGGGACAAGCAGGAATTTGGACTTGTGAAAGGTAAAATATTAATCTAGGAAGTTTATTAATATTTGGGAACTAGAAATTTAAGGCTGCCTCCCTGGTCACCTTATTAGGATGATTGTGCATCACAGTTTACCCAGGACAGTTCTGGTCTATATTAGTGTCCTGGCATAATTGCCAATGGTGCTCAATTCCATTCTTAAATTATTGCAGTTTGGACAATAAATTATAGAGTGATCCTTTCAATTGTTTTACTTTCAAGCCACTATTTCAGGTTTCAAGGAAGAGAATGAGGTACTAGATGCCACCACAGGTGCTACAGATGCCAGAGTCAATAGACAAAGCCCCTGCCCTCAAGGAGTTCACTGCACAGTAGGTGACATACATAACTGCTTTCCAGTTTATGAACACGATAACAGAGGCACAACTGGGCAGAGTGGCAGGCCACAGATGGAGGAGGAGATGAGGCAGCCATTACAGGAGAGGGAAGAGCAAGCGCAAAGGCAAGGAGGTGTGGCAAGGCATGGCATGGTTTAGGGAACCCTAGTAACCAGTTGCTCCTAATAGCCAAATGTAATGCAAGATACTTGCTCTGAATTATTTTTCAGAAAAGGATTATCTTAAATTTGATTTCTTCTAAAGGCTATTATTTTATGAGGAGGTTGCTTCATTTTAAGTAAACTGAATTACCAGTTGGGGAAGTAGATGAAATTAGTTGAGAGAGAGAGAGAGAGAGAAAGAGAGAAAGAGAGAAAGAAAGAAAGAGAGATTGATCCAAAGACTAGTATTATTCCTTGCCTAAGATGTGTTCTCACCATCCTTAGGGGTACATGTCATTGTATACTAGCCTTTTATTTATTTTTTTGTTTGTTTGTTTTTTGAGACAGAGTCTTGCTCTGTTGCCTGGGCTAGAGTGCCGTGGCATCAGCCTAGCTCACAGCAACCTCAAACTCCTGGGCTCAAGCAATCCTACTGCCTCAGCCTCCCGAGTAGCTGGGACTACTGGCACATACTACCATGCCCGGCTAATTTTTTCTATATATTTTTAGTTGTCCAATTAATTTTTCTTTCTATTGTTAGTAGAGACGGGGTCTCGCTCTTGCTCAGGCTAGTCTCGAACTCCTGAGCTCAGATGATCCGCCCACCTCGGCCTCCCAGAGTGCTAGGATTACAGGCATGAGCCACCAAGCCCGGCCTGTAAACTAGCCTTTTAAAGACCACTTAAAAAAAAAAAAACACACACAGCACATGGCTTCATTGTGGAGAATACATATATACACCTACAGGGGACTTTTAAAAATGTCTTATTGTTTTATAAAGGTGTATGTGTGGCTTGTGATAAAAATTCCAGTGACTACATTATTCAGTTTCAAAAAAGTTCTACATTACAAACAATGTAGAAAGCTTCCAAGCTGCATTCTGTGACTCAGAAAGTGGCTCTAGTGATGATGAGGACAGACATTGTTGTCATATTTGCCAATGAAGAGTTAGAAGAAAATTATTTCGTGAAATCTGAGAGACAAAAAGAATCCATATTTCTCAATTAATATTTCATATCTTTAGTTTAAAATATATTTAACTAAACTAAGCTTGGCATGGTGGCTCATGTGTATAATCGTAGTACTTTGGGAGGCCAAGGCAGGAAGATCACTTGAGACCAGCCTGAGCAACATACCAAGACCCCATCTCTAGAAAAAATGAAAAAAAAGCTGGGCATGGTGGCACATGTGCCTATAGTCCTAGCTACTTGGGAGGCTTGAGCCCAGGAGTTTGAGGTTGCAGTGAGCTATGATGATACCACTGCACTCTAGCCCAGACAACAGAGTCTCAAGAATTAAAATTAAATAAAAGATATTTAACTAAATTAATACATTAAACATTATAAGTAGACATTGAAAATGTCTAGTTACATCCCCAAACATTTATACATTCAAGTTGGCCATAAAAATTTGGGTTTTTTTGTGGGGTCCTATCATGGGGGAAAATGGTAGGATTTCCTTATTTGGAGTCACCAGATGTTTAGCACATACAATGTCTTGGTGTATGGAGAATCAGGATGCAGAGCTGGGGGAGTAGCAAGAGATGAAGTTGGAGAGGCGAGCAGGTGGTCAAACCAGGGAGGACCTTGCTTACCATGCCAAGTTCTCAGTAGGCAACAGAAATCTACTAGTGGCTGTTCAGAAGATAAGCACATCTTAATTAAATTTGCATTTTGAAAGAAGTATTCTGGGGGTAGTGTGGAGGGTGAGCCAGAAATGGGAGAATGTCAATTTTTTTGTGCTAGAAATATGAACCCACTGGCAGCACTTATGGCCTTGTTTCATGGTTATATCCTCAGAGCCTAGAAAAGTGCCTGGCCCATGGAAAGCAATCACCACTTATTAAATGAATGGCTGAATGAATGGCCCACACTGAGACTACCTGTTCTCAGTCCTCATCCCACTTCATCAGGAGAGGCTGCCTTAAGAATTTTCAGGATGGCCCTCTCCCCTTTGGACTATGCTGTGGCCCCACTGGGTTATCTGTCTTTCCTGTATTGGAGCCTTTTCCTCCTCCAATCCCACCCCTCCAATGTCATGTCATCATAGTCTAAATAACTACTATAGCAATATATTGTCTTAAAACTTTTTTGAAAAGATACCACTTTTCTGGAGCATACTTAGGGGTAAGAAGTCATCTGTTAGCTGCCTCCTCCCACACTCTACTCTTAGCAACATCATTATGGTACCTCCCATAATGCAAATTTCTTTATTCAGAGTTAGGATTATAAATTGAGTCAGGATATTGAGAAAACTATTTCATTCTACAGAGAAAAATAAAGTTGGACCCCTACCTTAAACCATATACTAAGGGTGACTTATTGATGGAACTTATTGTAAAAAGTAAAACCACAGGGCTGGGAGCAGCCACTCACACCTGTAATTCTAGCACTCTGGGAGGCCAAGGAGGGAGGATCACTTGAGGCTAGGAGTTGGAGGTTGCATTGAGCTATGATAATGCCACTGTATTCTTACACTCTAGCCAGGGTGACAAAGCAAGACTTTGTCTCAAAAAAAAAAAAAAAAAGGTAAAACAATAAAGATAAAAGAAGAAGATATTAGAGTATATATTTATAATCTCAGGGTGGAGAAGGACTTCTTAAACAGAATGGATTGATTACATCAAAACATAAGATCTCTATTCAAAAAGGGCACCACTTTGGACAATGTTAATGGACAGATGACAGATTGGGAGAAGACATTTGTAAAACTGACCAGGCTTAATATCTAGAAGGTATAAGAAAATACTGCAAAAACAATAATAAAATGGCAGAAAACTCAAACAAAAATAGGCAAAAGCTATGAATAGGCTACTCATATAACAAGAGTATAAAGACCTATTCATTTAGCAATTCAAGACACGCAAAAGTAATACACAATGATTACACCCATTAGACTGATAAAAATTAGAAAGTTAGATAATACTAAATGTTATCAAGAGTGGATATCCACTATTTTAACAATCACAGCATTGTATTAAAAAAATGAAAGAAACAGAAAGCATTCCTTAGTGCCCTATTTACATAAAGTCTAACACATGCATAAGCAAAACAATAGAACACTTTTTAAAGATACGTTTATACTCAAGGACATTTACCAAACACATTAGAAAGAGTTCCTGTGAAAAGTTGGGGGAATGGGAATGAAGTCTGTAGATGAAGGAAAAATTAAAAATTAAATTAAATTAAAAATACATAAGAAAGATGCCTTGCATGTACTATAGACAAGTTATGATCTGAGTAGTATGATTAACTAGCCTATCTGCACCTGAGTTCCAAAATAAATAAATAAATGGAAAGACCAAGCCTCGGGGAGATTTTCCCTCATAATCCCTGATTTACAAGGGCAGTGCACTAACTGCTGAAATACAAAGTCTTTAATTAGTTCCAGTCCAGAGGTGACTGCTTTTCCAACTGGTGTAATGGAAGGCAAATTTAGGGATTTTTTCTCACTCCCAAAGAGTGCAGATCTCGCTGATGATTAAGTGTCTGCCTTAATTCTCTGCAGCCCACTCAGATAAAAGCCAAGACCACCAAGACCACCCCTAAGAAAGCATTTCCAAGGAGAGGAGTTTGAAAAACATCATTTTGCCGAAAAGAATTAGCATCACCTAGAGGTTAGGGAACTGGCTTGAAAACCAGAGAGGAAGTCAGAGATTAACTCACAATTGACTGGATGTTTTTTTAAGTAACTCTCCTGGCCTTTAGTTTCCACACTGGTAAAATGGAAGCATCTATAAGCAGGGACTTTGTAGAAATTGTCTGAAGAAAACTGAAACAAGATTTAATGGGATCTTTTGAATTCTTGTGGTGAATGAAATCATGGTTATGAAAATGAGGCATTTTAATTATTGTTATAGTTACAGGAACTATTTAGCACTATTTAGCAAGTAACATACTAAATGAAAGCAATGAAAATATCTTCATCAGAGCTTGTCTGGAGTTATCTTTACATATGCTTGCTTTTAAGGGGTGGGGTTGTTTAGAGCATTATAATACTACCAAGCAGTGAGCCAATTACTTGTAAGCAGTGAATGAAATGAAAATATTCAGAAGGGTATTAGGCCAAGGAATTATTTTGTGGATCTATCTCCAATAGGCTTTGAGGAACTGAGTCAGGCCCAGCCATAGAGTCTTCGTTCTTTATATTTTAGCAGAGCTAGGATAGGGTAGGGGATATCATATTTCACTGTACTGACTTTAATAGGATAAGATGTTAGCTAATATGATAACAGCATGAGATGAGATTTAGGGGCAATCCCAGGGGCCTACTGGGGAAAATGAAACCAGTCACTGAAGTGACAGTCTAATTACATAAGAATGGGGTGAGCTGAAGGGGTGCATATACCTTTCTTAAAGCAGTGGACTTTGAAATTTCACCCTGTTCTCCTTGCAACTTAAGATTTTTCTGAAATTAAATGTACTATGTTATGAATTTTACTAAACTCAGCTCTTGCATTTGCAACAGGTAAAGAGGATAGAAGTTTATTTCATAACAGGAAGAAAAAAACAAAGTAAAGTTACTGGGAAGCAGTTAGGCAATTTGGGGGTATCATCTATTCATACCACAGGCCAGTATAGTAAGATCTAGTCAGAGAGATCTGAGTTTGAATCCCAACTCAGCTACCTTTTGGCTGGGTAATCTTTAACAAGTTTCTTTACCGCTCTGAACCTAGGTTTCCTCATCTGTAGAGCATTCAAATGTTTAAAGACTTAAGAGCTATCAGCCACATAATAGCAGACACCTGTTTATTTAAGGACTACACCATTTTATTTCTGGAAGTCCCACATACACTCACAAAACAGTTGCAGCTGCAAACTGCCCTGTTCTCCACATCTACTGCCTGCTAAGAATCTTGGACATGCCTTACAGCTACTGCTAACCACAATGGCAATGCCAAGTATGATGACCAGCCCCCAAGATGACTCAGAGTCTGGGGGTAATTTGTTATTGTTGGGGCTTAGAAAACAATACTCCAAAATGAAGGCCTCAGAAGCAGTCTCAGAAGCACAAGTTTCTCTCTGACCTTCTCCTACTTTCCTGTCTCTCACTCCTCACTTTCCCCTGAGGCTAACCACAGAAACTAGAATCCTTCTTCCCCAAGGCAGGTCATAGAAACCAGAACCCCTTTTACCCAAACCCAGCCATAGAACCTAAAAATATTACTCTAACTTTCCTCTGTCTTTCTGTGTAAAAATTGGCCACAAAGAAATGATCTGACCTACCTTGTTTGATTGTAGGTCATACAACCTCCATTCCAGAGAGGATCCTTCCCCAAACCCAGAAAGAAGGAATGCTGCACAGAGAGGCCAAGAAGAATCTAAACATACAAGCCTTGTTGAATTTCCTTTCTCAGTCTGTTAGTATTAGATCATATCCTTTTTTTGTCCAATCATATTTCTACATGGCTATCCATACTTTGTTGAACGTAAGCATAAAAGTAGACAGTTTCCACTGTATCTTTGGGTCTTCACTGTGAAAGTTCCCATGTCATGTAAAACTTATTTTAAATAAATTTGTATGTCTTTTCTCCTATTAATCTGCTTTTTTCAGTTGATTTTTCAGCAAACTTCCAGAGGGTGAAAAGGAAGTTTTCTCTTGCCGCCTACATTATGCAGCAATAGACAACTAATACAAATTTTATCACGAAGAGTGAAGTTCTTCCATAAAAAAACCCTGAAATGTTGGAACAGCTTGAGAACCGTGCAGTGGGCAGAAGCTGGAAGAACTCTGAGGAGACTGTTAGTGAAAAGACTGGAGTCTTGAAGAAATTCTTAGTAGAATCCTGATGGCCTTTGAGAAAGCTGCAGATGAGGGCTTAAAGGGAAATGAGGAAAATGTTATTGGAAACTGAAGGAAAGGGGTCCTTGATATGAAGTGGCAGGAGTTTAGTAACACTGTCACCTGTGGTCATTTGGAAAGTAGAAAACGTGCCTAATCAATTGGGTGTTCTAGTTAAGGATATTTCCTAGCAGACTGTTAAAAGTGTTGGCTGATGTCTTCTTCCTGATTATAGGAAAATGTGAGAAGAAAGAGATCTACAGGAAGGACTTTAAAAAAAAAAGAATCCAGAACTTGCTAGTTTTGGAAATTCCTATCTTCTCCAGATGGCAAATGATGCTAAAATAAAGAAATTGATTCCAGGCAAAGATAAATTCCAGGACACTGCCAGGAAAACATCATCAAATGATGAACTGAGGGTGTGGCTGTAAAACCCTTTGTTTAGACCTCAAAAAGATCTACAGCTGTGATTCAGAGAATCATAAAAACAAACAACAGGACTTCAATAAAGCTTACTGGCGTTGTGCTTCAGCAGTTTCAGCAAAGAAACTCTATACTACAGAGAAGGGCTTATTTTGAAGAGATTGGTGGGTATAATTTTTGCCTAATGGAGTGAACCCCAATTAGATTTATAGGAGACTCACAACATTTTTAAAAGACTTATATTGGCAGAAACACTGCCAGCTGACACACAGAGACAGTACAAAATGAAAAGTGGCCTTTGGACCTCCTAAATTCTACTTGCAGGAAGCAAACCGACAAAACTATATAGCTGCAAACATGGGCTACTTTTAATGAAAAAGGAAGGATGACCCAGAAAGTGGAATCAAGAGCCTGAAGGGTAAAGTCAAGAGCCATTGATAGTCATTCCTGGGCAGAAGTAGATTTGAGCCCTAATCAAGGAAGTTCCAACATGTGCCCAGATGGATTTAAAAATTCTATGGCCCAGTGACTCTCAGAGCCTCCTGTCTTTCTTTCTTCCTTTTTGAGCAGGAGTGTCTGTACCTGTTACCTGTCCCACCATTGTATGTTGGGAGTGTGGGAGACACAGGTATTCAGATGAACTATACTCGAGGAGCTGCACTTAAAACACTATACCTAGGAGTCTCATCCACATCTGGTCCCAATTTAGATGATAAGATTCTGGATTTTGAGCTGATAATATAATGGGTTGAGACTTTTAGGGACCTTGGGAAGAAGTAAGTCTATTTCAGGCCAGGCGTGGTGGCTCACACCTGTAATCCTAGCACTCTGGGAGGCCAAGGTGGGAGGATAACTTGAGCTCAGGAGTTCAAGACCACCTTGAGCAAAAACAAGATCCTGTCTCTACTAAAAATAGAAAAATTAGCTGGGCGCAGTGGCATACACCTATAGTCCCAGCTACTCAGGAGGCTGAGGCAGGAGGATCGCTTGAGCCCAGGAGTTTGAGGTTGCTGTGAGCTAGGATGATACCATGACACTCTAGCCCAGGCAACAGAGTGAGAACCTGTCTAAAATGAGTGTATTTTGCATTTGAGAGAGATGTGAATCCTTGGAGATCAAAGGGCAGACTGTGGTAGCCAGCCTCTAAGATGACTCAAAGATCCCCACCTTTAGGTATTCAAGCCCTTGTGTAGTTTCCTCCCACACTGAATAGAGTTGATCTCTGAAATCAACAGGCTATGTTGGAAATGATGGCAGGTCACTTCTGAGCTTAGGTCATAGAAGACATTGCATCTTCTATGTTGCCCTCTCTTAGATCACTTGCTTTGAGAGAATCCAACTACCATGTCACAAGGATACTCAAGCAGCCCTATAGAAAGTGATGAGGCCTCTTGCCAACAGCCATGTGAGTGATTCATCTTGGAAGCAAATCCTACATTTGTAGGTAAGCCTTCACATGACTATAGTATACCCTACATCCTTACTGAAAGACCCTAAGCTAGAACAACCTAGCTAAGCCACTCCTAGATTCCTGGCTCACAGAAACTATGTGAGATAATAAATGTTTATTGTTTTAAGTTGCTACATTTTGAGGCAATTTTCTATGCAGTAGTAGATTAATACAGTAAGAGTACCATTTGTGGATGCTCCCAAAGATTCCAATTCCTGGGGAATCAGCCGGTTTTGATTTCTGTGCAGAGGGGTACAGAAGATCTGCTTCATTGATTCTGCCACAGCTTGTCAACCGAATTTTATAAAGTCCCTTTTTAATAGTTTCATCAGCTTCTGCCTCTAAGACCCTCTCTCCACAGAGGGCTCAAAGAAGGATTACAAAGTGTCAGGTACTAAATGGCACAATAGTACAGTTTAACTTCTGTCAGGTAAAATTAAGAAGAAATAATCATGACAATAATGACAACAACAAAACTCCTCCTCCCCCCACCAAAAATCCTAGACACAAAATGTCCTTTTAAGACATTAAAAAATTATTTTCACTGAAAAAAGATTTTCTACATGTGATAACATTATGTTTCTAAAGGCTAAGGTGTTTCCTTTCAAGCCTCAGGTAGGAGGAGGTTAAATAACCAAGCAAGGAATACTACTCACTAGGTATTATTAATGTTGATGTTTGAGTTGACATTTGTTGAATATTTTTTTTCAGAATGGTGTGTCAATCCTTGTTTCAAATGCAGACATATAAGTAATTTCCACAGAAATGAGCTGGAGGAAAAGAGAAATGTGTACAAATTAGAACAAAACAAATCTGATTTTTTTCAACATTCTATAGAATTGTTCTGAGGGTAAAAAACAAAAGGTTTCTAAAACATAAAATATCTAACAAAAGCTGCACAAAGGTTAATCATATATCATCCGGGAAACATTAAAAATTGTTTAAAATGCTTTTTGCCCCACTTCATCCCCTGGTATTTTTGTGGAGAACATCCCTAGCTCAAAATTATCTAAGGGAATCAATGAAAGACAGACAGCACTCCACACTTTTCTATTCTTCCTAACCACACCCCAGCCCCTCCCCTGACTAGATCAAAAAATCCTTTTTCCTCTCCCAAATACAGTACAAAACAAAAGCTCTTCTGTGAATGGAGAGACACTGATATAGGGTAGGGGTGAGGAATTGCCTGCACTACCAGTAGCCCGCCAGACATGCCCTATGCATGTAAAATGTTTCAGAACCTCCTTCAAGGGGTTATTGTGAACACTAAATATAATTTGTGCCAAAAATAATAATTAAAACTTAGTGAATACAGTGCAGGCACCTTTACAATTAATCCATAAAACAACTCCATAAGGTAGATATTACCATTATTTTCACTTTACATAATTTTTAAAAAGTGGAAAACATGATGTATTTACTCGGCCATGATCACAAAACTGATAAAGCAGTGGCATCAGGATTTGGCGGCCCTTGGACAGTGGATCTTTCAAGAAACTGGCTTTTAAAAAGAGCCATGAAACGATCTAGCCCAGTTCTTGGCACTTTAGTACTGTTTAATAAACAATAGTCCCCTAACTTTCTCTTGGAATTCAATGTGAATCTAGAGGGACTCCTTACATAAAGGAAAATGGCTGTGACCTGGAACTCTCACCAGACAAATACTGTCTCTCCTCATCTCACTTCACCTGACATTTCAGTCTAAGACAAGACAGGCTCTCAGGAAAAGGCACAGAGGTTACCACCCCAGAAGTTCTGAGGCCCTAGGAGGCAGGAATGCAAATAGACTTTGCAAACATACAAAGCATAGTTTTGCTGTGGTTCAAAAATGTTTGTTTGCTCAGCCTGACTGACATTCCCTGAGCCCTGGAGAACAAACACAGCCCTTCTGGGGCCCTCAGGAAGTCCCAAGAGGTCAGGTTCGGTCTGGTAAACACAACTGAGTGCCGGCGCCTCGCAGAACAGCGCGGACTGTGATGGGCAGAGATAACGTGGGAACAGAGCGACTGAAATACACAGGGACACCAAGCTAGTGGCCTTGAAAAGTCAGGATAACACCTGCAGGGAAGGAGTGGGGGAGGCGGGGCCAGCGGGAGACTTCCTCCATCCTCCTACTCCTTCGGGGGATGCTGAGATTCTGAGCCGCGCAGTTGAGCCCCGCAGGAAAGGCAGAAAAGGGCCATTGCCACTTTAAATGACTCAGGAAGTGAAAGGGGCCGCCTGACAGCGAAAGGGAAAGTGGAACCGGGGCGGCGCAAGGGCCCGCGGCGCCCGCGAGTTCGCCGGGGTAGCTGGAGGCCGACCGGGCGGTGCGGCGCGGGGGCCGACGGGGGCACTGGGCGGCCGCACCGGAAGTGTCCCGTGCAGCAGAGGAAGCGCAGCAGCCGTGCAGAGCGGGCCGAGTGGGCGGGCAGGCCCTTTGCTCCTCTGCCCGGGCAGGGGCTGCCGCGGCCCCGGGTCCCGCTCGGAGGCGCGGCGCGGCCCAGACGGGCGGCGACTCCCGAGGAAGGGACCCCGGGGGCGGAAGAAGGAAGTGAAGAGGCCGCAGGAAGGGAAGGCGGCGGGCTCGGAGGCCTTGGCCGCGTCACAGCACCCACATGGCCTCCGGCGTGGGCGCGGCCTTCGAGGAGCTGCCTCACGACGGCACGTGTGACGAGTGCGAGCCCGACGAGGCTCCTGGGGCCGAAGAAGTGTGCCGAGAATGCGGCTTCTGCTACTGCCGCCGCCACGCCGAGGCGCACAGGCAGAAGTTCCTCAGTCACCACCTAGCCGAATACGTCCACGGCGCCCAGGCCTGGACCTCGCGAGCCGGCGGGGAGGGGGCGGGGAAGGAAGAAGTGGAGGCCAAGGTGGAGCAGGAGAGGGAGATAGAAAGCGAAGCAGGGGAAGAGAGTGAGTCTGAGGAAGAGAGTGAGTCGGAAGAAGAGAGCGAGACGGAAGAAGAGAGTGAGGATGAGAGCGATGACGAGAGCGAAGAAGACAGTGAGGAAGAAATGGAGGATGAGCAAGAAAGCGAGGCAGAGGAGGACAATCAGGAAGAAGGGGAATCTGAGGCGGAGGGAGAAACTGAAGCAGAAAGCGAATTTGACCCAGAAATAGAAATGGAAGCAGAGAGAGTGGCTAAGAGGAAGTGTCCGGACCATGGGCTCGATTTGAGCACTTATTGCCAGGAAGATAGGCAGCTCATCTGTGTTCTGTGTCCAGTCATTGGGGCTCACCGGGGCCACCAACTCTCCACCCTAGACGAAGCCTTCGAAGAACTAAGAGTAAGTATGGGGTCTGCAGAGTATAGGCCTAGGGGTCCGGACACCTGGGTTTCAACCCAGGTGGCCTAGCTGTGACCATATTCACTTTCACCACGTCCCTAAAAAGCTAACCCATTCAACTTGTTGGGAGCAGTGCTTACCCATTTGGTTGAACCCCTTTGAGAATCAGATGAAAGTTCTATGCTCTGACCCGAGAAAATATATGCACACACAAAATGTAGTGTACAGTTTCTGGAAAATTGCAGGCTTCTACGCTATGGATCCCAGGTAAAGCACTTCTTGGCAGTTTTGACCCTACTTAAGCCAATTTCTACCGCAGCACTAATGTTGAGACTAGTGCCTTGCCTTTGGGCTCTTGATAGGACAATCTCTTTGCCTACTTGAAAACAGAAGAAGCCATGATTTTGCAAAATGAATCCAGTCACTATAGTGATTTCTCTCTAGTGAAAAGACTCCCTTACGTAGTGGTTTTGATAATAACTTCACGTGTGCCCCGAGTTCCTTTTAGGTTCTTCATGTGGGAAACTTGGTAGGAAAGGAGGGTAAGAGGATGGAGGCCAAATTGGGGTGGGAGTAGAAGTTCCCATGTCCTTCTGGGCCTTCTATCTTGGACCTTGCTGGTCTCCTAGAACAGTGTTTGGCAAGTAGTGGACACATAATAAATATTTGTTGAATGAATGAATTTGCAAATGATTTTCCTTTTATGTATATTGTGGGTGTTTACAGTCAGTAAGAGAAACTGCTAGTGTTGACCAGGGAGGCAAGTTTTAGTGGAGCCATCCGTTCGTTAAGAGATTGGTATATCAGTGAATGTTGTCATATTATGATGACTTCTGCTTTCCTAAGCAACCTCACAATTGTTGGCATTGGGATAACAAATACTTCGATAATGAAGATCGTGTGTATTAGATTTTCCCTTTTTTAATCCCAATTTTTTATTGAGAAAGTGGGTAAAAACATGCACAGTCTAACAAATAATTATAAAACAAATATTGGTTGATATAGTCTTAACCCAGATTATGAAATAGAACATTATTACAATATTGAAGCCTCCCCCTGCCCCCACCCTTTTTCAATTATAACCATCTCTTCCCCATGAGTAACCATTATTCTGACTTTTGTGGTGATAATACCTTTGCTTATCTTTCCACTTGTACCACATATGTGTGCATTCATAAATTTATTTGAACTTGACGCTGTTGGTATCATACTTTTATCATACATTCTTTTGGGTTTTGCTTCATTTTCTCAGTATCGTGTTTGTGAGATTCATTCAGTGATTGGCTGTGGTTTGTTCATTTTCATTGCTGTACTGACTTCGATTTTATGAATGTGCTGCATTTACCTATTCTATCATGGATAAACATTTGATTTGTTCCCAGGTTCTGGAGCTTCTGGCCATTATAAACAATGTTGGTATAAACATTCTTAGTCATGTCTCCTAGTACATATTTACATACATTTAAATGGAATATAAACATAGGAGTGAAATTACTGGATCATAGACTATGCGTATATTCAACAGAACTGGATGTTGCTGTTTTCCAAAGTGGTTGTACCGGTTTGTATTGCCATGAAGAGTATGTGAGTTCCTGTTTGCCGATGTATTTTTCACCAACACTTGCTATTACAATATTTTAAATTTTTGTCTATCTTGTAGATATGTAATGGCATCTTATGGTGGTTTTAATTTGCATTACTTTGGTCACCTATGACTTTGAGTATCTTTTGTATTTCTTCTTTTTTGACTTATCCAGTCAGGTCTTTTGCTTATTTTCTTATTGGATTGTTTATCTTTTTCGTTTATGGAAGTTTTTATATATTTGTTTCTGACTTCTTTGTTGTTTATATGGGTTGTAAATATCTTCTACTTTGTGGTTTTTCTTTTTTAAAAAAGTGGTGCCTTGAATAGTTCTTTATTTTAATGTAAAGTTTATCAATACTTTCCGTTATAGTTAGTGCTTTTCGTGTCTTGTTCCACTTAGTATTGATTTTTGTGTAGTGGAAGTAGGGGCTCAATTTCCTTTTTCCCTCATACAGATAGACAATTGCTCTAAACAGCATTTGTTGAAAAGCCTGCCTTTCTGCATCTTTCATACATCAAGTGCCTGTATGTGAATGTGTTTCTTGACTCTGTTATTCTGTTCCGTTGATCTGTTAGTATAACACTGTGTGAACAACATGTTTTTTTAGTTACTATAGCTTTATAACATGTTTTAATATCTGATAGAGCAAATCTTTCCATCTTGTTCTACAAGAGTGTCTTGGCCAGTCTTGGCCCTTTATGTTTCTTAGAATCATGCTATAAAAAAGCCTGCAGGAGATTTTTTCGGTATGGTATGGAATTTATCAACCAATATAGGGGGAATTAATACCATTACTGCATGAAGTCTTCTGATCCATTCATTTAGGTCTTTTTTTATTGCCTCACAATAAAGTTTTCTTTTTTTCTGAAAGATCTTGTACATTGTGCAGTTAATCCTAGGTTACATTGGAAAAAATGTTTTTAAGCTTTTTTTCTAATCGTATATATGAATATGATTAACTTTTATATATTGACTTTTGTATTAACTATCTGCTAAATACTGTATCCTAATTATCTGTAGATTCAGTCTACATACATAATCATATTATCTGCAAAGAGGGACAGTTTTCGTGTCTTTCCAGTCCTTATACCTGTGGTTTTTTCTTGCCTTACTGCTTTGGATAGGAGTGTAATGTCGAATAGATATGATAATGGATATTCTGGCCTTGTTCCTAATCTAGGCATAATTTGCATCATTTCACAAATAAATGATATGTTCTATAGTTTTTTTTAATATGTTATATGAGATTAGGAACGTTCTCTTCTGGTCCTAGTTTACTAAGTTTTTCTTAATTTTGAATGGATATTGACTATCAAATGATTTTTCTGCATTTATTGGGATGAGCATGTGATTTTACTCTTTTACTATGTTAATGCAATGAATTACATTAATAGACTTACTTTTTATTTTTGAGACAGGATTTTTTCACTCTATCTCAGGATAGAGTGCAGTGGCTTCATCATAGCTCACTGCAACCTCAAACTCCTGGGCTCAAGCAATCCTCTTGCCTCAGCCTCCTGGGTAGCGGGGACTGCAGGAGCACCCCAACTTTTGTAGAGATGGGATCTCGCTCTTGCCCACACTGGTATCAAATTCCTGGCCTCAGACGATCCTCCCATGATGGCCTCCCAAAGTGCTAGATTACAGGCATGAGCCACCACGCCCAGCTGATTTACTTTTTAAAAGTAAATTTAAAAACCAGTAATGTGTTCATATGTCTCAAATGCCCCTTCTACTTGGTTCTCCCACCAGCTGTTGGCAACCACTTTTACTAGTTTTTTGCTTATCCTTCAAGTGTTTTCTTTTTGCAAATATAGGTGTGTGCATTTATGTGGTCTTATTTACATCTCTTCATGTTATTATATTTTATAATTAAAGCAGCCTTGCATTTCTGAGATATGTTAATACTTGACTCAATGTGGTCATGATGAAGTATCTTTATGTTTTTTGATTTGGTTTATTAATAATTTACATAGAATTTTAAAAATTTATGGGAGAAATTAGCCTGTAATTATTCTTTCTTGTACTGTCCTCATGAGATTTTGTAGTGTAAGTTATGCTGGCTTCATAGTCCAAGGCAGAGTGTATTGTTTCTAATGTATTCTCTCTTTCTTCATGCTTTGGTGGAAGTATTTGTGTAAAATTGGAATATTTCTTTCTAGAATAATTGGTAGAACTGACCATGGAAGCTATCTGGACCTGGAGAGAGTGCGGGCAAAGGGAGAGGATAGTTTTGTTATTGTTTTGTATCTTTTTTTTTTTTTTTTTTGATACAGAGTCTCACTCTTTTGCCCGGGCTAGAGTGAGTGCCGTGGCGTCAGCCTAGCTCACAGCAACCTCAAACTCCTGGGCTCAAGCAATCCTTCTGCCTCAGCCTCCCAATTAGCTGGGACTACAGGCATGCGCTACCATGCCCGGTTAATTTTTTCTATATATTTTTAGTTGTCCAATTAATTTCTTTCTAATTTTAGTAGAGACGGGGTCTCGCTCTTGCTCAGGCTGGTTTTGAACTCCTGAGCTCAAACAATCCGCCCGCCTCAACCTCCCAGGGAGCTAGGATTACAGGCGTGAGCCACCGCGCCCGGCCCACTAATGGATTTTTTGAAGTAATAATATTCTGAGAAATGAATATATGTTAAAAAAATGCTATAGAAATATAATAAAATATAAAGTATTTTATTTAAATAATGGTAAAGATGTCAATGATGTTTTAATAACTAAAATTAAAATCTAAGTTCTGAAAACATCTTGCCAAGAATTTGATAGTTGATATCTGCATCTAACAATTATTTGGAAAATAAATATGTAAGTATTGTGTACTCATTTTATTGAAATTTTCCTTAGAGAAACATGTACAGTGAATAAGTAAAGGAAGATCACCCCTAGAGATACGTGGATATCATTTTTCTGCATATAAATCACTTCCTGGTGTGAGGTTCTAACTCCGCATCAAAGAGCATGGAGCGTAGCAAAGTGTAGCTGTGAAGGTCACAGACAGGATCACTTTTCCAGATGGTGGTAAAATTGCTCTAGTTTTAACTTGGAGTTACTTTATTTTATACTTAGTTATATTTCCTTTATTAAAAGAAAGATCAAGAAAAAAAATCAAAAAAAGGATTATGTGCTAAATAGATCAAAAATAAAAATGCAGAAAGCCGAAGCTGAAGTTTAAACACTTACAGAATGAGATGGGTATGTGCATGTATGTGTGTACGTGTTTAAGCTCTGTGGTTTTTCTGAGTCTTTTTTCCGGAGAGTCTCAATTTACTTCTTATCAATAATTTCCTGTAATATTTCCCAGAATAATTCACTCATATTACCTTTTTTCTTAGTTTTTCTTTTAGTGAATTTTCCTTACAATCAGGCATAAAGGAAAGTGAGTACCTCTAGAGATTCATGTGACTCAAACGAGACCATGGCTGGATCTCAATAATGTAGACTAGTAGGAAATGAAGAAAAATTTCTGACCAGACTTAATAGGGTATAGAAAGCACAATTTTGTAACAGAGGTGACCTTTTTGAAAATAAACAGATGGTCCAATTTGTATTGAAATATACACATAGCAAAACCAGGCATGATACCAAAAAATTTAAATAATGGTGGGGTTGAGAGCCACAGAGTTTTCAACTCATGAACTTAGCATTAGAGAATATTTCTATTTAGTCACATATTATAAAAGTCACCAGAGTAATGAATCCCAATGAATCTTCCCGTGTCTACTGTAAGTACGTCCTGTGTAGTCACCTCCACATTGATTCCAAGTTTGACCACATGACTTGTTTTGATCACTAGGAAAACACAAACGTAATACAAGTAAAGATATAAAAAAATTCTTTTGCTTTGGGGCTTACACTCTAATAATACTTCTATCAGGTAAAGAAGTCCAGGCTAATGATCTGTAGACTTTTGCTCAGGTAACAGCATTAACCACCTACTATGCAAGTGAGGCCATCTTGGGCCATGTAGCCTCAAATGAGCCACCATTTGACTGCAGCCTCATGACAGCCTCCTACAGAGAGCAACAACAGAAACTTCCAGTTGAGCCCAGCCTAATTGCTGATTCATAGAATCTTTGGAAAATAACATTATTGGTATTTTAAGCCACTAAGTTTGTGTGTGTGTGTATGTGTGTGTGTGTGTGTGTTATGTGCATGTGTGTAATTACAAATGCACATCTGAAATAGAAAAAGTACCTTGGAGTGCCACCATAGCAAACGCTTAATATTTGACGTTGCTTTGAGGTCAGTCAGCACGTGGAGACAGGAAGAAAAGTGAAGAGAATGGTACAGAGGAGAAAAGCAGTGAGGAGGCCCAACGTCAAGGCTGGAGGGCTTGCACCAAACTGTTACCGTATCTGCAAAAGTTGTGAGGAAATCACTGTTGGAGGCGGGAATGCTGAGGACCCAGGACTGTGGAGGTGGAACAACTGGCCAACGTGACTACCACAGTAGGAAGCTGGAATGCAGTGTCAGTACATGTTCACTGGAGGATCTGGCTAAGGACATTTATAGGGTAACATGGCTTCCTCTGGCTGTGCATGATGAGAGATGAGAACAAAGAAAGGAGACAAAAAGGAACCTCTCGATTTTCAAGGGTAATATAAAGGAAAAATGGAGTTGTCATGAATTCAGTTGAAAAATAAAGCTTTTCATCTTCAGTCTCTCCATCTGACAATGATTTTTTAAACAGCTTTCTTGAGGTACGATTGGTACACAAATAACTGTATATATTTAATGTATACGGATCGATGAGTCTGGACATATGCCTATAGCCATGATACCATCACCACAATCAAAGCAATAAATATCACTATTACCTCCAAAAGGTTGCCTGTGTGGCCCCCTTTTTGTGGTAAGAATACTTAAAATGAGTTCTATTCTTCTAACAAATTTTTAAGTGCACAATAGTGTATGTTAAATATAGGCACTATGTTGCACAGCAGATCTCTAAAACTTATAAGTGGCCTCGGGGTAAAGATCAAAGCAAGAGTGTGGTAGTAAGGCCTCACCCTTCAGACCTCAGAAAGATTTACTCCTATGCCTGATAAATCATTTCAGTTTGACAAAATGGCTTCTAAAAATCATATGAATATTGTCACACGTTAGCTTGATACTCTTAAAGGAGAGAGGTCTGTCATGAAGTGAATTATGGAAGTGACTTTTGGAGCATGGAATAAATCTCCCCCAAATCATAAAAAACTAAGAAAAATTATTTAAATAAGTATACTATTACAAATTCTACCAGCCTAGACTCTAAGGGACTAAAGAAATTCAAAATTAAATGAGGCTTCTTGTCCCCCCTTTTGAAACGCATACTGCAGACCAAGAGGGTTGCTTTACTGCAAACATGAACCATGTCATGAAAAATGAAGGAGAATCCAAAAGTTGGAACCAAGAACTATGGAGAAAGTTGGGCTAAGGAACTCTTCCCAGGGAGCAAAAGTGGGACATAATCAAAGACTATTCATTGCTTCTAGATTACAGGGGCCGAAAACATGTGCCTAGATTTCAGAATTTCTCTGGACCAATTACCACTCTGTCCCTCCTGTTCTTCCCACTTTTTGAATGGCAATGTGGATTAGTGTTCTATTGCTGCATTACAAATCACCACAAACTCATTGCCTTAACACAAATCATATTTGCTATTTCATGTTGTCTGTGCATTAGGAGTCCGGGTATACCAGCTAGTGAGTGCTCTGCTCGGCATCTAACCAGGCAAAATTCAAGATGTTGGCCAGGGCTGTGATTTCATCTGAGGCTCAGGTATTGCTTCCAAGATCATTGTTTATTGGCAGAATTCAGTTTCTTCTGGTCATAGGACGAACAACTTCACTCCTAGAGTCCAATTATCATTTCCTGCCATGTGGTCCTGTTTACAAACTGACTTCCTTCTAGGATAGCAGGAACACATATTTCCGATGCTTCTCATTCTTTGAAAAGTCTAACCTGTTTAGGTCAGACCCACTCAGAGTAATCTCCCCTTTGATTAACTGAAAATCAACTAAACTCAATCATAAGACACACTGCTCATCGTAGTCACAGGTCCCACCCACACTCAAAGCGAGGAGATTAATTACAGCATGTAGACCAGGAGGTGGGATCCTAGGGGCCATCTAGAATGCAGCCTACCACAGAAGGAGACCACCGTATGGGCATACGTGGGCTGCATAACTTGTCTTTTTACTTCTTAGATCTTTGAATGAAGAGTAGCTTCATCAGAAGTGCCTCACCTGTATCCAAACTTGATGTGCTCACAAAATCATGTATTGTGATCCTAATCCCAGGATTAGATAAAACTAGATTAGATAAATCTTTAAGGATCTTCAGAGGGAACGACGGCACACTGCGTGTGAAGCACTGGGAGTCGCTGGGTCAGTTGCAGCAGCACCTCCCCAGACTGCATTGTGCTTCTCGGCTTGGAGGTGCCTGTGAAACTCCCTTCCCATTTACACTGATCACATGCGCCCCATAAATATTTACAAATATATGTATCAATAAAACAATTAAAATACATATAAATACACATCTGCTAAAATAGCCTGGAGGCATTGACATCCCGCAACAATAAAAAAAAAAAAAAAACTAACACCCAGATCCTGGTTTCTAAATATTATTCTCTACTTACAGAAAACAAAACCTCTTGGAGAAATTGCTCATCCAAGGGAGTACAGCAAGGATAGTACAAGATCACCCTGGAATAACGTGCTGAGACAAAAATGAGAAAGTGCTCAAAGATTGACAGCGATAAGTCAAAAGGTTATAGGAGCCTGCTTGAATTTCTTGTTTTTAAAACAATGACAAAATAGCTATTCTATTCGTATCCTATGGTAAAGACATCAACTCCCCTAACAGAGTAAAACTTTGTATAAAATATTAATTATGAAAAGAAAAATAATGTCTCTCTTATGATTGATTCTTAACATTTTAAAAGGCAAACACTATGACACCGTGGCTACTGTAAATGCTTGTTTTCAGCACCATTTTCAAAATGAATTTTTAGTCATAATCATCAGTTGAAGAAAGTTTGTTACTTCTTCCTAGTAAACTGTAAATATGAATACATTCCTTGTCCTCCTCATACATTATTTACATTATTTCAATATTTAATTTCAATGATAAAGATTCCAAAAATTTCTATAGTTCTGTTTAAAGCACCTCATGCAAAATAATTTAATACCAACATGAACCATATCAATAATGCTATTATTTCCTCATTTGTAAAGATAAGGAAACTGAGACACAGTAACTTTTTCAAAATAATGCTGCTAGTTAATGGTAGAGCTGGGATTTGCACCAAAGTAACCTCATCCCTGATGTAGGTTATTACCGTTATGATGTTCAGCGTTTAATAATTGTGATAATGATGTGAGATCATCTTCCAAAAGTACCCATCATTATCTACCTTTCCCCTAAAACCTAGGATAAAGAATTATTTGTTCCTTTCAAAACTTAAGTATATCAGAAGCCTCATTTATTTATCATAACCTAATTTGCTTCTCTATTATGCATTTTTGAAATCCATTTAGGCCTCTCTCTCTCATCTAAAAAAAAATGAAAAATGGTCTACTAATAAGAAATGTTGCTTGTGTTTTCCATTCACTGCATAAATTATTATTAATTGAACTTTGTCATATCCCAGATCTAATGCAAAGGATGTTTTCATTATATCGATCATTATTATAAACCCATTAGTAACAATACCATTAAACAATTATGAAGACAGTCTAAATAATATTGTGTAACTATTATGTTCTTTCAACAAATATTGAAAACTCCTAGATATCTAGAGACATTTTAATGCAGAATATAATTTCATTTTTTCTCAAATGAACGCAGCTTTAAAATAATCATAATTTTTCTGCCACTACTTTTTATATATAGTATTCTGAAAACACATTACATAATGTTAATTTTTGCATCATTGAAACTAAAATCACCACAGCATATACACAAAATGTATATATATACACTGACAGTATAGAACTATCAGTCTATACTAACCAGAAACCAAGGAACATCAAGAAACAAAAGCATCTTCACTTTGAAAGTTCTTTAAACCCAGCACTTACAGTGATTAAGAACACAAAGATTTACAATATTCCTACATGCGCTCAAATATATTAATTTGCCAAATAATTATCTTATGAAAATTTTATCAGTGAGTTCAAATTCATGCACTATTAAGGAAGCAAACTTGTAAGAATTTCAACTGTTCATAACCAAAAATGTATTAACTAAAAATATCAGGGACACAAAGTCCTTTTTCCCAAAGGAACACCAAGGGTAACTGGCATGATCTTTAAAGGGTTCATACTAACTCTAGTTAATAATGTATAATAACATAACCTTTAAGGAAAAAACAAACAAACAAAATGCACAACACTTTGTAATAAAGTCACTATTGTAAAATGCTATATAATTTTAAATCTATTTTTGATAGATTAAAACAAAATGTTTTGTTCTCCCTAAATACAGTTATTTTGCCCTGCATTATAAAAGGATAGCTTAAAAACTCCAAATAAATATATTTCTTCATCTGATTTTCATGATATTCATGTACATTCCATAACAAACAGTACTCCTGTACTATTTAAGTTTGTTTCTGCTGAGGATAGTTTTTCATTTCCATTGTTTAAAATTTGGAGAATTACAGGAATATAATATCCAATAAATTAAAATTAGCAATAATTCTATCTCTGGAATAAAAATGGACACTCATTTTAATAATCGTATGTATGTTCAGAGTGCTTGTGAGTGTCCACGTCCCCAATCAATACCTACAGTTTACTTTCTTTTTTCTGGGACTGAACAGTTTATCAGATAGTGAGTTCGGGTCACTTTTCCATGACCAATTCTTCCACTAAGCAAAACCAGAATTCACATAAAATATAAAACAAAACAAAACAAAAAAACATTTGAAGACATTGGTGAGCTGTTGACACAATAGGACTTGAGCAGGAAAAAGATCACAAAGACAAGGAACCTCTCAGAGGCGGAGAACATAATGGAGCAGTGTCTTCCTTCCAGATGTTCACTGATTCCCGGCAAGATTGTAAAGTTCTATGTCTGGGCTGGGCACAGGATTTCTACTGAGAGGTGCGGCACTTGGCAAAGTACGGGCAGTTTCACACAGCTGCAGAAAAAAAAAAAATAGACCGAAGGGGTAAGGATTTCAGTGAGAAGAAAGACAGAGAAATAAGCTCAAAATTGTACCAGATTTCCTATCAAAAGTTTTGAATTTTCAAGCAATCTAGGGTAAGAGACTCTAAAGCCAGGCAGAAATTTTCTAAAACTATTGTTGTTTTTGGAAGTCTTGAGGTGTTGAGAAGACAAGGGTTAGAGTTCAGCCTGCTTGGCTGGTGGGTCTCCAATAAATACAGCTCGATGAAAACTATCAGGAGGGCTAGGTAGGCCACGGAAGCCCAAAGATGAACCAGAAGAAAACAAAGACCATCGAAAGCTGCTAATCAGGCTCCAGTCAGCTCACTCCCTATTCTATCCATTTTACAAAGAAAAAGGTGATCTCTCTCTAGAGAAATTTAAAACATCATCCAGAGTCTCTATACATTTCAGTCACAATGTCTGACTTTAATTTAAAATTTTATATACTGTATACAGTCATGTGTTGCAGGATGACAGGGATCCTTCTGATAAATGTGTTGTTAGCGATTCTGTCATTGTGCGAACATCACAGAATGTACCTACACAAACGTAGATGATGTAGCCTACTGCTATACGGTGTAGCCTACTGCCCCAGCCTACAAACCTGCACAGCATGGTACTGTACAGAACACTAGGTAATTGTATTGCGGCAGTATTTGTGTATCTAAACACATTGAAGCATAGAAAAGGTACAGTGAAAATATGGTGTAGAAGATAAAAAAAAAATGGTACACCTGCATAGGGCACCCACCACGAGTGGAGCTTGCAGGACTAGGAGTTGCTCTGGGCGAGTCAGTGAGTGAGTGGTGAGTGAATGTGAAGGGCTAGGACGTTACTGTACACGTCACTGCAGACATCACAAACACTGCACACCGAGGCTGCACTAAACTTGTGAAATTATTTTTCTTCCTTCAAGAGTAAATTAACCTTAGCTTACTATAATATTTTTACTTTATAAACTTTTTAGTTATTTTTAAATTTTGACTCTTTTGTAATAACACTTAGCTTAAAACATAAACGGATTGTATAGCTCTATTTATATTCTTATAACACTTTTTCTATTTTTAATATTTAAAAAATCTTTTAAGCTTTTTTGTTAAAAACTAACATGCACACACACACACACACACACACACACACACATTAGCCTAGGTTCACGCAGGGTCAGGATCATCAAGGCATCATTAGGAGACAGGAATTTTTCAGTTCTACTGTAATCGTATGAGAGCATCATCATATATATAGTCATTCATTGACTGAAACATTATTATGTGCCCTTGACAATATATATATATATATATATATACACTACATACATATATATATAGTATGTGTGTGTACACATAAGCATTTCATAAAAGAGGATAATCAAATAGAAGATAAATATATGGAAATGTGTTTAACTCTATTCATCATTAGGGAAATGCAAATTAAAACCACATCAATATATTGCTCAAACCAGCAAAAATGGCCCCCAAAAAGCTTAAATATTTGATGAAAATATACAGTAAGATGCTTATGCACTGACGGTGAAGTTATAAACTAGTGCAACTTCTCTGGAATATTATTTGACTGTATCCACTGAAGCTAATAAAAGGATCCCAGCATTTCCACTCCTAGGCATACACCTTACAGAAATGTTCACACGTGTTCAATGAAAGACTTAATTTTTATTAACATCATAAAGACTGGATGTTAATAAACATTTGAATGTTTAGTATCGTCACACACAACAGGGATGACTCACAGACATAATATTGAGGGGGAAAAAATTAGATATATGAGTGTATAATGTATAATTTCATTTGTTTAGAAGTCCAAAACTATAATCACAGAGGTAAGGATGGTAGTGTTGTCTTTGGTAAGAGAGAATGAATAGGGCCATATAAGACCAATATCATGGATTCTGATAATGCATTTTAGGTCACATGCATCCCCACTTATATTTTAGAATCGTATTTTTTATTTCTGAAAAAAAAGAAAGAAAACCTGATATAATTGGCAACATGATGAATCTAAAGATACAGTTTGGTTACAATTAGGTCTTGGTTGAATTAGTATGTTTTTTATGTAAAAAAATCATGAAAGTATAAAATTATGATTTATGTATTTTTCTATAACTATGTTTTATAAGGATAAAATTTTTAAAATAATGTCATGCATATCTTAGAAGGAAGAATTATTAAATAAAAGGTGATAGGGTTATTTTTTGACACAGATAAAGGTATATTTTTCTGCTCACATCACAATTATTTTCAGGATGTACTCTGGATACATTATAGATATAAATGTAAAATAAATTAAAATTATTTAAAAGTCTATGAAAGATTAGTCCAGGAAAGTATAAGAGGTGCTAGATCACTGTCGTTCCTTATGGTTGAGTAATATTCCATTGTAAACATATACCAAATTTTGGCAATCCACTCATGGATTGACGGGCACTTGGGTTGTTTCCAAGAATGCCCCTGTTCTAATCCCTAGAACCTATGAATATGTTTTCTTATGAAAGGGATTTTGCAGATGAGACTTAAAGTCAGGATCTTTAGATGAGGAAATCGTCCTGGATTATCCAGGCAGGCCCAGTGTGATCACAGAGGGGATGCCGTGGGGTCAGAGTCGGGGAAGGAGATGCGACAACAGAAGCAGAGATTAGAAGTGCGAGAGAGAGACAGATGCCGCACTGCTGGCTTTGGAGACGGAGGAAAGGGTCAGGAGACACGGAAGGCAGATGACCTCTGGAAGCTGGAAAAGGCAAGAGAATGGATTTTCCCCTAGAGCTTCCAGAAAGAATACTCCTTAATTATAAAATGTCAAGAACTGTAGGATAATGATAAATTTGTGTTGTTCTAAGCCAATAATTTTGTGGCAATTTGTTACAGCAGCAATAGGAAACCAATACAGCTGGTCACCCTGCCCCTCCCTCAACCAGGGTGCCCAGTGAACCACTGAGCCACTCAAGAGCAAACACCAGTTACCACGGAAGTGGAGAAAGGAAGTCAGCCCATAGAAAATGTGTCACGTGTGGGACTCTTTCAGGGACACAGAAAGGAAACAATTTGAAAGTAATTCCACTGTTTATTTTGGAGTTTCCTCTAAGAAACCTAAAAGTAAAGAAATGCACAATAACTTATAAACACCCCAGAATAAAGCCTTTGTAATTCCTTAGGTTGAGACACCAACCCCCACCTAGAG
Source organism: Avahi laniger (assembly GCA_963575035.1). Lineage (NCBI taxonomy): Eukaryota > Metazoa > Chordata > Mammalia > Primates > Indriidae > Avahi > Avahi laniger. The sequence continues at coordinate 27,204 of CAUYSK010111016.1, forward strand.
GCAGCAGAGCGTAAGTTTACAGCCTCTGGGTTCAAGTCCTGCCTCAGGCATCTATAGCTGGGTGACCTTGGGTACCCAACTTGTTACTCAGCTGCTCAGGCTGTTGATTCATGTCTAAGCTGAAGATAATAATATTATCTGGCTCACCCTGTTGTTAGATAAACGACGTAAAGAGCTGAGCACAGCACTGGCACCCGGGGAACATTTCCATTTCCTGGGGAAGTCCAACAACTCCTTTGGGGAGGAAGGCAGAAGGGGATAAGAAAAACTCAGAAACTCATTGAAAAAAATAGCAGCTTGCTCACGTGGGAGTATTAAGTCTAAGAAGTCTTACTTCTGGCCAGCCATGCTTGTCCGTGGCCCCAGTGAGATGTTTTTCTTGGTGCTCACTGCCCCCTTTTGTCCTGCCCTCCCTTAGAGAGAGCAGATGTTCCCTTCCTGGCTTGGAAAACCATCTCCAGACACCGAGGGTCTGACTGCGACCCTGATCTTCTCTTCTCTTTAAGTGAAACCGAACAGGGGGTTCTGAGTAAGGTCAGAGAAGCCAAGGCTGGGAGTGGGCGGGGGTTGTGCTGCCCCTGGCAGGTTCCGGCTGACTTACAGCCTCAGCTGCGCTGCGTGCGGATGATGGATGGGAGAGAGAGCCGCACGCAGGAAACGCGCTGGCCCGCTGCTCTCTGGGTTATTGATTGAGCTCCGCTGGCGGCAGGACGGAGGAGGCTTCAGCTGCAATGGATGAGGCTGCTTTGAAAGGTTTCATTTGTCTCTCGAAACTCTCAGAGCTCACAGAGGGCGTTGCTGCTTCTTCCTCAACCGACCTGAAGGCCTGATTCCAGGGGACACCAGCACGCAGCAATCTCAGAATGGCCTTAAGGGTTATGGTGTGAAATAAGATACCACTGTTGTGTACTGATTAAGGCACCAGTTTTTAAAATGATATTAATTAGTGTCAGTGAGGATGAGGGGAAGTGTACACTCTAATACACAGTTGATGAGAGTAAATTGATAAAGCCTTTTAGGGAAGCAATATGGCAGTCAGCACCTATCAAGATGACAAACGGGCATAACCTTTGACCTGGCGGTTCCACTTCCGGGAATCTATACTACAGAAAAAACATGCGCATGTGTCCAGAAATGTATCCCAAAGGATGTTTCACTTCGATGTTATTTGTAATAGTAAAAAATCAGAAATAAATAAGGAAGCTGGCAAATTTTGGTATCTACAGTTGAGGGAATATCATGCAGCCGTTAGAAAGAATGAGGTAGACCTATCCAGTCTGACACGGAAAGATCTCCAAGACGCATTGTTAGGCGGGAAAAAAATCAAGTCACAGAGTGATACCTACGGGATGGTGACACGAATAAAACTATGTGACTTTGAAGTGACTTCAGAGAGTGATTAAGATGAGTGGAGAAATAAAACAGGGAGATGGGGTAGTGACGGGGTGGGGTGGGCGGCTTCTCTGCGGAAGCGACAGTGGGTTGAGAAGTGAGTGACGAGGTGTCAGCCACACAACAATCGGAGGCAGGACGGCAGGCACCTGCCGGGGGACAGCTGGCACCAAGTCCTTGAGGCGGAAGAGCCGGTGTGGCTGCGGCACAGGGAGAACAGTCCACACTGAGGTCAGAGAGGACCGAAGGAGCACACCGGAAGCGCCTGGCGAGCACTGGGAGAAAATGGGGGTTTTATCCTAAGCCTTTGGAGGGTTTTAAGTAGCAGAGTGACCTGAGTTTCATTTCTGAAAGGTCACTTGGCTGTTGGGTGGAATTGCAGGGGAGCCATCGGAAGACGATTGCAGGAGTCCAGGCGAGAAACAACACGGGCACGAATCCCCTCACATGCAGGCCCGTGTCACCTGCCTCTGAGTAGACACGTTAATATGCATCTTAAAGTGGTCGATAACTATGTGTAAGTAGGCTGGGCACAGTGGCGCATGCCTGTAATCCTAGCACTCTGGGAGGCTGAGGCGGGCAGATCGTTTGAGCTCAGGAGTTCGAGCAAGAGCGAGACCCCGTCTCTACTAAAAATAGAAAAACTAGCTGGGCATGGTGGCGCATGCCTGTAGTTCCAGCTACTTGGGAGGCTGATGCAGGAGGATCGCTTGAGCCCAGGAGTCTGAGGTTGCAGTGAGCTATGATAAGGCAACTGCCCTCTACACAGGGCGACAGAGCGAGACTCTTGTCTCAAAAAAAAAAAAAAAAGTAAAAAGATCTACATTAAGTGGAGAATACTACTATAGTAGAATTGAATTTTGTTACAGCTCATTAATTACATAGATTATTTTGTTATAACTGTATCTGACCTGGTCAAATCCTTTCCCCAGAAGAGTTTATCCAACAACCTGGTTTTATATTGTTGGTTTATGAAATGGATAGCAATGCCGTCCCCCCCAACCCAAGAGTCAAAAGGAGACCCCAAGAAAACCGTACAAAATTCACAAGTAAGGAGCGAGGCCCCACGCCCTCATGCTCTCGAGTGGATTACGCATGTGCTTCAGCACACTTCTCTCTCTGGCTTCGCTTTTGTTCATTTTTTAGCTAGAGTTGCAGTGCCCCCTAGAAGACCAGACCTTATTTTAAAGCATTGCAAATATTTTCTCTCAGGTGAAACTTCTCAGCACTTTCCTGAAAATATAGGGTGGACATCTAAAGAATCATGAAATTCACCCCGGGCGGTCCACAGCTCTGTTCTTGGAATGTAAAAGATTAATTTGGTGACCTTTCACAGAGAGGGGAGTTTTAATTAGAGAGGAAAGAGAAAGACTGCCTGGATTAGGCAAATCTGGAGATCAACCTGGGCGGGGCTCAGATGAACTCTCCCAGACATTCCTAAGATGCCGTGTTTCTAATTGTTCAAAGACCTCGGCCTGGCAACCTGGGACCGTAGCATTAATATCCCTAGGTCAGCAACCTGTACTGCCCTGATGCTGGGACTGCTTTCAAAAACTCCTTGCATTCACAGCAAATGCAGAGTATAACACAGTTCCAGTGTTTTGGAACTAGCACCAGAGCAATACAGCCAACCTTGTCTTCCAGAATACCCCAGATATCAAATCAGAACTACTTCTCTTCCTTCTACTAGCCCGCGTTTTCATCACATGCATCCAGCCTGCTCTGGTCCCTCTCCTGCTTCCAGTGGTTTCCCAAGAAGACCGCAAAGATCCTAGTCCTAAGCAGGTTCTAGATCAATCATTCTCAACCATCACTGATCACCCCTCAGGGGACATTTGGCAATATCTGGAGACACTTTAGGTTGTCACAATTGGAAGGGGGTGCTACTGTCATTTAGTAGGCAGAGGCCAAGGATGCCGCTTGACATTCTGTAACACACAGGACAGCTCCACAACCAAGAATCATCTGGTCCAATCTGTCAATAGTGCCAAGGTTGAAAAACCTTGTTGTAGATACAAAAAATAAGGCCTGTGTCTTAAAGGTGAAGTGGAAACTAATAATGCTAACACTGGTGGGAGAATTATGGCCCCAAAGGAAACAAAAAAGAAACAAACAGAAAAAACAAGGACGTTGGAATTTCAGAATCTACCTTTGCACCCCTTTTAGCAGAAGGGACTGTTATTGGAAAAAGTGACCCAGTCAAATAGCATGATGACAAATGCCCTGTATGACAAAGGGATTTCTAAGCCATCCCCGAGGGCTGTAAGAGATCAGTTCTCAGGTTCCCACTCACCCCACGAGGCTGCACAGGGAGATTCGCTCCCTCTTGATTGAAGGGCCATGATCTGGAACAATCTCCTGCTCCCTTGACTTCTTCCTGCTCTATCTGCTCCCTTCCCTTTGCTTTTACAAACCAAACCCCAGCGAGGGTGTCTCCCTCAATCCGACAGCATGAATGGTTTGCAGGCCCAATAGTTAAGAACACAGGATTTTGGAACGAGCAAACCAGGAGATTTGGGGAATTCTCCTTACAGGCTCTAATTAATGAATTGGTCCTTCATGAGAATCTGTGAGGGAATAATTCAGACACGCAGCAGCGGTAAAGGGATTTTTCAGCAGTCTTCTATTTCCCAGTTGCAAAACAATATTGTGCAATAATCAGGTGAAACTAATTGCACTGGTTTCTTGGCACTCTGTGGGCAAGGGTTTGTGCTCCTGAAAGTGGAAATGGCAGGGACCTCTTTGCACTGTCCTGGCAGGGCTGGGTAGAGGCCTGTCCCCAGTCAAGCCCTCTGATGGGCCCTGCCTACCCCTCGCAGGGGGATTTGCTTTATAACCTGGAGGATTAGCAGCCACAGGGAAAGCTACTCACTCCTTTTCTCACAAAGGCCCGGAGCAGTGGGTTTCTCCTCAGCAGAGTGAAAGTAAGAGTTGTGTAGTTCATCACACACACACACACACACACACACACACACACACACACCGGCATCCTGCCCAATTTAACCAGGACGAATTTAGAAATTTATAAACATACTATGAAATAGAGAAGGACAAAGAATCATTTTTTTCTAGGCACATACCTTAGTCACAAATTTGTTTTTTGTTTTTTGTTTTTTTTGTAATTTATTTTTAAATAATTTCAGGCTTATAAACAAGTTGCAGGAATAGTACAAAGAACCCTCGTACTAGCTTTCCCATTTGTTAATATCTTACCACATTCATGTGATCATTTTTGCTGTCTGTATATTGATATGATTAATACTTTTTAAAGTATTTAACAGTAAGTCGCCTCTTCACTCCTAAATACTTCCATGTGTGTTTCCTGAGGAAAAGGACATATTAGTGACAGTTTATCCAGCTTGTCTTCTTCCAGGTGAGGAAAGGATGAACATTTGGCAGATGGCTTAAAAGTCTGGGCCTGCAAAATGGGATATTCTCAAATCCTGACTGTACTAGAATACTTTGCAGAAGCGTGACTTTGGATACCTTCTTGAGTCTCAGTTTCTTTACCTGTAAAGTGAGGATAATGACAGTATCTCTCTCATAGGCTGCTGTGAGGATCAAACGAACTAAGTCACTCAATGAGCACGGATAGGCTTAACACACATATGCCCCCAGGCTCAATGACATCGCTTCATTATCAGGTACTAGTATCTCCTTTTCTCTCTACTTCTCATTTTCTTGGAATTATTCAAGCTTCTTACTCTCTAATATTTCTCAACCAGTCTCCTTTCCAGTGAAGCCCAGTCCCAGTTTTCACCAGTGGAGCTGTCACTGAACACATAATTTCCCTAATTTTTCTCTCCCACTGCCGGCTCCCCACCCCTGCCTCTGCCCCCCCCCAACACCCACACATCCTGGCCCTCTGTTCAATTTCACCTTGACAAGTTTAGAAATTTATAAGCACACAATGGACTGTCAAAGGATGAAGAATCATTCATATAAGGTTATTAAAGCACCTGTGCTTTAAAGCAGGACAACCACACAGAATCTAATGCCTGAGGTCACACGTCCCTTAGCAGGCAGTAGGATGTCATTGGAGTGATTACCACTGAAGAGAGGGAGATCCCTGGTTCCTGGGTGTTTGGGTATCTGGGACTTTCTCTCCCTAGGCATGGATAACTAGGTAATTGGTTAGTAAGGAAAAAAGAAAACTAATGTTTAATATACTTACAATATTCCTGGCACTTCCACTAGACATTTAGATATTTTCACCTTCAAGCATTTTTTTTTTTTTTGAGAAATACATCTCTAAGATCTAACAACAGCACATGTTAATTAATCACTACTTGTTACTAATGGGCAGCCCCAAAGGGCAAGGCTGGAAGAAAGGCCTCGAAGCAGAAAGCTGTGATTCAAAGGGCCCCAGCTGCGGCCAGGTTTTGCCTCCAGGGCCCCCCTAAGCTGCTGCCTTTGGGGAGAGGTGGCTCTTGCCAAGCAACAGCTTTGGGCCACATGTTTATGGGGCCGACTCTGCCAACGGCAGTGGCAGCTGAACATGAGAAGCAGTGTTTGGTGTCTCCTATGTGGAACCTTCTGCCCATTTCCGGAGGTGTCCCTTCACCTTTGTACGTGCCCTCAGACCTTCCACAACCACCTGCCTGTTGGATGAGGGCCAAACTCCCGAGAAGCATATTTAGAGGGTTCTCTCTGCCCCTCCTGCATGCCCTTTCCTGCCTTCACCCCTGGGCTCCTTCTGCCTCAAATGCCCTTCCCTACCTTGGGAACACCTGCCAACCCTTCAAAACTCAACTCACCATGACACCCTCTCTGACCTTCAGAGACGGAATCGATTCTGTCCTGCCACAGCTCTGTGTATATCGTCATAATGGGTCTGATCACATTGTCCTGGGGGGCTCCAAGTCAAGGCGGTGGTTTATTCTACTTTGCAACCCCAGCGCCTGATCCAGTGTCCAGCACCCAACTGCTGTTCCGTTAGGGTTCGCTGGGTCACACTGGAGGGCTGGAGGGCGTGCCCAGGATAGGGGCAAAGCTGCCTTGGCCATGGCGTTTTTTATTTCTGATCCCTTCTTATCAACTAGACATTCGATAATATTTATTAATAAGCACTCATCATGTGCACAGCCGTGCGCTGAACTACAGCACACACGTGTGTAAACGCGCGGGCACCTTAAAAACTAGAATTCCCAGTCCACAGGGGAATTTTTCACATACAAGTGTAGTATCTTATGGGGGGAAAAAGTTGTGCACATTGCATGTGCTAGTTTGGGGAATTTAAATTCCCAGCATCACCTCATGCAGATTTTAAGAGATAGATAAAATAATCAAAAGTTGATATTAACACTCCATCTTAATATTCCAACTAATTATATTTTTTCTCTTGTTATTCAGATCATTGATCTACCAACAAAAATATGTTGCTACTGCTAAAAAAAAAGTGAAGCAAATATTGACTGGGCCATCCATCATGCTGTGACGGCCATTTGTACCTGATTCTGAAATCACTAGGGGCAGACATATAGATAGAAATAAAATACTTTCATACATGTTAAAAGTTCCACTCATGTCTCAATTTGTTTTAACAACATAGAGAATAAACACTAAGTTCACCATTGACAAAGTACTTCCATGTTAGTAAACACTCAAAAATGCATCACGCTTGTTCAGTAGCACGTGCAGTAACTAGTCATGAATTCCTTCAGAGCTGTGGTCCCCAACTCCCAGACGATGGAGGTACAGGTCAGTGGCCTGTTAGGAACAGGCTGCACAGCAGGAGGTGAGCAGCGGGCAAGGGAGCGAAGCTTCATCTGTATTTACAGCCGCTCCCCATAGCTCGCATCACAGCCTAAGCTCCGCCTCCTGTCAGATCAGCGGGAGCATTAGATTCTCTTAGGAGCGTGAACCCTACTGTAAACTGTGCACAGGAGGGATCTAGGTTGCACGCTCTTTATGAGAATCTAATGTCTCATGATCTGAGGTGGAGCCGCGGTGGTGATGCTAGCGCTGGGGAGCGGCTGCAAATACCAATTATCATTAGCAGACAGGTTTGACTGCACAATAAATGAAATGCACTTGAATCATCCTGAAACCATCTTCCCCGCCACCCAACCTCATCTGTGAAAAAATTGTCTTCCATAAAACTGGTCCCTGGTGCCAAAAAGGTTGGGGACTGCTGCTTTACAGGGTACAATCCACAGAGGTCAAGCTGTGTGTGCATGCGTGTGTTTAATTCACTTCAAATGAAAGATGTCATATCCAAACTAGTTTAAAATACTAGAGTAGCCCATGAACTGAGGAAACCACCAAATTTGGAATAACCGAAGTCTTTAATCTTTGATTTTTAGAATTTTTTCTCCTTAATGACTATCGAAATAAAACAGCCACCGTGAGCAAGGGCTCAGCCTGGCTTTGTGTCCTGGGCTCGGTTTCTGCCTGTCCCTGGCATCACCTGCACGTGGGGACTCTGAGGCAGCGAGGCACGATTTCCTCAGGAATGGCAGTGACATCTCAGGCCCAGCGTCCCTCGAGTGCTCTGGTTCCCAGGGATCTTCCTTCCTGGAATCTGGAATTCATTTTGGCACAGGTCACGGAGAGCCGTGTGAACAAAGAAGAGGGTGGCAGAGCTGAGTGTCTGTGTCACCCAGGGTCTGTCCCCCTCGACTTCTCCCTGAGATCAACGGCTGCTCTGTGCAGTGGGAAGTCAAGAGGGGAGGGCTGGACCTCTCTCCATGCAGGCCCTCCAGCTCGAAAAGGGAGCAGGTTCGCCCCCCGGCCCAGCACACATTCTTTTTGGCCCATTTTCTCTTTCATGGCTGTGGAGATACGCCAAGCCAAACGACAGCCCCAGATTTCTTCCAAGCCTGTTGGAGTGCCAGCTCCAGAGCCAGGGCAGGCCAGCCCGCTGGGCAACTTGGGCCTCCGAGCTGGGCAGGCGTGGGTGCCTGATGGATGGAGGGGTGTCGACGCTTTGCTTGTGTCCTGGAGGGCAGGAACTGCACTCATCCAGCCTGCTGCCTTACCCAGCCCCAGCCCTTAGCAAATACTGCCCGCACTCAGCAAACGTTGATTCATTGAGTGAGTGAACGCAAGCAGACCTTGCCACGGGGAACAGGCAAAATTTGTAGGAAATAACTCTTTATCTGATTGCCCTTCTTTCCACTTACAGAAATTGAGATCTTTCCCAAGCGGCGCTGAGTCCTCAGGCCCATCCCTAGCCCTGCATTTGGGGACTCTAATTCAGCATCCTTGGCATCCTGTGTTCCAGACCTCTGTGCCCCATGCCCTCAGCTAATTGTTACTTAGTAATATGACACCACCAATCCCTCGCATGTGTGTATTTGATAGATGTTATCTGATCCGTGACAAACACATACTTTTTTTTTTTTGAGACAGAATCTTGCTCTGTTGCCTTGGCTAGAGTATAGTGGCATCATTGTAGCTCACAGCAACCTCAAACTCCTGGGTTCAAGCGATCCTCCTGCCTCAGCCTCCCGAGTAGCTGGGACTACAGGCGCATGCCCCCATGCCCGGCTGATTTTTCTATTGTTTGTAGAGATGGGGTCTCACTCTTGCTTGGGCTGGTCTTAAATCTCTGGCCTCAGTCGATCCTCCCACCTCAGCTTCCCAGAGTGCTGGATTACAGGCGTGAGCCACCACACCCTGCCTCAAATACATACATGTTAACAAAAGCCCCCACCGCCGTGTATCTCCCCACAAGCGTGACTCTAAAATGGGAATTTCAGTAACCTGTATCAAAGTGGGGTAGGCTCCTCAAAGTGGAAGCCGCAGGGTGGTGTGGGCCGCACTGGTCAGCGCTTTCATCCCAGAGCACAGCCCACCTTCACCCCACCCCCCAACCTCACCCCAAGCCTGACCTTGGATGTCTATGCCCTCCCTGATCCTTCCCTCTTTGCCTACAATCAAGCCACCTCTTGTCAGTCTCTGGAAGCAGAGAGGCCCTTTAGAGTGACTCCGATTCCCCCTCATTTGATTGACAGCGAAGTGAAGGCCCAGAGATACCTAAGATAACCCCACAGGTTAGAAAAGGATTCATGAACTCCCGCCCCAAGTCTGTTAACCCCAGGGCTTTTGTCATTGGCCAAGGGACAGGCTTCTACCCAGGTTAATGCCAGGAGCTATTCAAAGATTCTTGACTAGTGTCCAAAAGAAAAAAGATTTTTTTAAATTAGTATCAACTATGAGCTGGATACCGTGCTAAACATTGGAGACATAATGGAGCAGCCAGTGTGAGAGACGCATACTCGGACAAATACAATACAGTGTTAGCAGGGTTGTAATAATAGCCACAATTTCTGAGTGGTTTTTAAGTGCTGGGCACTGTTCCACGGGCTTTACACTGACTAGTTATTTGAACGGCAGAGGTAAACTCCTGGTGCCGTGGGAGCTCTGAGTTCCACTGACAGAGTAAGGACATTGAGCTTCGAATCCCGGGCACCGAGCACTGGCCCTGGGCCGACCAGGTCTCCGCCTCACTTCCCCAGAGGGCCCTGGAGCCCCAGGGGCATAACCTGAGCCCCGACCTCATGAGCTCCTCTCAGTTTTGTTACACTGGGCCTTCGGGACCTCCAGCCTGACGTCATCTCGTCTTGCCTGTTTGCAGCCCCAAGCCCAGCCTGCCAGATGGGGAAACAGGGCGCTGAAGGGGGACATGGAGGCGACAGCCCCCCCGGGGAATTAAGTTGAGTTTTGTGTTTGGAAGCCAGGGCAGCTCTGGAGGATTTGTTCCCAGTTAGTCTGGGAATTCCAAAACCAGAGAGAGGTCATCTTATTCTCCCTGGAATCCCCCAAATAGGCAGGGGAGGAATTTCTGAGGGCAGGGAGTCTCTAGAAGCGCAAAGCAAAGGGTCAGGGAGGCCGGGGCAGGAGAATCATTGCACAACCCTCCCCTCCCTGGGAAAAGCCTGGAGTCCTTCCTGCGTCGAGAGAGCCAGAGGCCACAGGCTCCATCTGCTGAGGGCTCGCAGAGACACACACACCAAACACGCTCCGCACTGCTGACCTCCGCTCTTACCTTTGCTGGACTTCCTAAAATCTGCCGCAGAAGCAGAGGGTGTTTGTGACCCAGGCACATACATACTCACGTGGTCTGGGGCCTGGGAGCCTGGGACAGGATGGGGTGAAGGGTTAAGAAGTGCAAACCAGCTGAGGATTTTCGAAATCACCTTTTGTTATTATTATTTATTGGATCACCACATCAGCTCTATTGCGAGTGGTATCACTAAGCACAATTTACAGATGAGAAGTTAAGGATTTGCTTATAAGGGCAGAAACGGGAATCATACCAGGTCCGGACTCAGAGCCCAAACATCATCCTTGCCGCTATGCTACCGCCTTGTGGGGACACAGGTGTGTGCACACCCCACATCCCACATACACATTGCCCAGGACTGTGGCACAGTGGAAACTATGCTGACGTAGAAGTCAAGATTGCTGAGCTCCGGTCCTGACTTCACCGGAAACTAGTTGGTGGCTCCGGACTTTAGTCTGCTCTGTGGACCTCCACTCCACCAACACCAAGCAGCTGCATGTGCCCGTGCATAAGGCCAAGTGCTGGGAATACAGGACTTATAAAATGAAAGGGCTGCCCTGGAGGAGTTTATATACCAGTCAGGGAGAAGAACTTATAAGCAGATCATTTCAGCACAATGCCTGCATGCTCAGGTGGCTGTAAAGTCTAAATAAGATCATGCACGCAACTGTTTAGCAAATCCAAGGATTGCCCTGACTTCCCCGAGGTTGGGCCAGCTCTCCCAAAAGCAGGAGAACCAAGAGCAGGGTGGGACACTCTTCAAGAGTATCTCAGGGCAATCCTTCCCTTCTCAGCTGGGCCTCTGTACACCAAGGCTGGGACTGCCTCCAGCTTGCATTTGCCATGGTGACAGTGCCATCCTCTGGCCCCTTCCTTCCTTCCTTCTTTTCTTCCTTCCTCCCTTCCTCCCTCCCTTCCTTCCTTCCTTCTTTTTTTGCTCCCACTGTTCTTTGAGTCCTCCTCAGGGAAACCAGCAGCGTATTCCTCCTCCATCTGACGAGAGTCAGCACTGGGGAATATGTAAAGCTGTGAGGTTGAGGGTCAGATGCAACCTAAGGAGACCCTAGCAGGGAGTTTCCCATGATCTTCCCTGTCTTTGAGCATCTGCAGTGTAAAAGAGTTCCTCTCATTTACCTTGTTCTGGACTTGTCCCATTGTGGGAGGAAAATCCTTTATTCATCTCTATTAACAGGCTCTCCCCTCCTCTGCCCATGGATGGGAATTCTGGGATAGCCACTGTCTTCCTGGCTGACCCAGGATAAAGGGAAAGGAGAGAGTTGATGAAACCAGACTGGGTGAATTGATTTCCTCTGAAAGTAACTCTCTGAGTTACTAGTGGGGAGAAATAAATTGCTCCTGAGGATGAGATGAGAGGAGAAGAAAAATGAGAACCTTCTGGGCTTACAGAGTTTTTAGGAGTGTGGAGAGAGCTGACAGTGTTTGAGAGGTAGTGTATCTGAAGTGTATGGAGACAGAACAAGGTTTCAAAGTGCTGCTCTAGTTTGAACAGAATACATTTTTAGTGTTCTCTGAGAGATGTTAGCAGAGATTAGAATTTTTTCGTGAATTACTTTTTGGATACCTGACAGTTAACTGTTTCTCTGAGCACATTACCATGTCAGGACCGGGTCACGAGGCAGCCATGTTTGATGTGGGTTACACCAACATTCACTCAAGTTGATCTAAAGCCATCTTTCTAAACTCTCCATTTTACGGATAAGGAAGCTGGGAGCTAGACGGGTCCCAGTTCCTTCTTTCCTGACCAAAAGAATGGAACTGCCTCTGTTCTGCTGCTGCTGAAAGGGAAGGAGGGCAGCCTGTGAGCAGAAGGGAGAAAGGAGAGGAGAGACAGAAGAGAGAGGGGAGATCTCTTTTTATTTCTTTCATTGGCACATCCTACATCTCAACCACTTTCATGCTGGCAAGCAGTTCGAGTCCTTTCTCTGTCTTTTTTAAGCTATGTGGCTTTGGGCAAATCACCAAGTATCTGAACCTCAGAGTCCTGTAGACTCCTGAACCTTAGAGTCTGTAAAATTGGATTAATAAGAACAGCACTACAAGATTATGGGGAGGCTCAAGTGAGATCATAGAAGTGTAATTCGACTTGTAAGTGTGTGCCGAAACAAAAATGCCCACGCCTTCATCTCACCAGAGAGAATCCTTTAATTTCAACCTAATTCCATAAACCTCTTTCCTCGTATACTAAAATGATGAATTCTTTCATTCATTTCCTTTACTCTTTCCTTTGTTATGCATATGGAGGCCAACCATCTGCAGAGTAAAGGCCTCAGAGAAAGAGAAAGGCAGGAAGAGAAGAAGCCTCTCTCCCAGGCTGGGATGAAGAGCAGTTTATTAACACTTAGGTGAGTGAAAGACATTAGAGAATGGTGGAGCCAGAGCAGCTTAGGGTGTAAAATACGTGAATAGAAATGGGAATAAGATTTTAATTAATGTTACTTGGACTATATATTTGAATGCCTTTAATAGCCTTCACAGCAAAGATGGACTTCCTTTGAAATTATAAGTGAAGATTGAACTGACTTTCCTGAATACGACAACCCTCTGAGACTGAACTGCGTGGGTTTCAGGATTTACGCGGGTTACGATTGTCAGGGATAGTGTCACTTGACTGCGATCCTTCAGGGCAGAACACACTCAGGCGCATGGCCCTAGGAGTGGTGGGCCTTCCCCAGCCTGGACCACACCTGCAGCCCTGAGGCTCAGTGCAAAATCGAAACCACATAGGGATTGCTGCCTCCTTCTCATCTAGGCGTATCCTCCTCACCTGCCCCGTCCAGCTGGGCAGATTGCTCCGCCTCCTGCTCCTGCTCCTCCAAAGCTCGGCCTGTTCCAACTGGTACCCACAGCTGGGAGCTCCCACACATCACCAGACCAGCGTCCACAGATGCAGCAGTGGTGGCTGTCAGGGGATCTGTGATCTAACACCTGAGGCCCAGGGGACCCTGGAGTAACCACCTGGAGCCTAAGCTCTTCTTCTTATGCAAATCACAGGGTGAAATTTTCAGGACCACACAGTAAAGTCTAAGCCCCACCCGAGCACTTGAGACTATTTGAGGTTCATTCCCATGATTTAAAATGCCATCTGTCTGCTGACATCTCCCAAATGCATGTCACCTTGCAGACCTCTCTTCTGAGCCCCAATCTCAGAAATCTAATTACCTGCTTGACATTCTTCCCTTGGGTGTCTTTCACAAACATCTCAATACACATAAAACTAGGTTCTTGGGATTCATCCCTGAATCTGCACTCGCACCCCCTCCCTCTCTGCAGCAATGACACTACCCAGCATTCAGCTGCCGAAGCCAGAGCCAGGGAGTCAGCCTTGGTCCCTCCCCCTCCCTTAACCCCCATATCTGATCCATCAGCAGCCTGTAAGAGCCATCGGATCCTTTCATCTCCATTGCCATCACCATGCTCCAAGTGACTGTCTGGTATAGACAACTGAGGGGCAGAGCTTAGAGAGCAGGATTGGAAAGCAAGCACATTGGCTTTTTTAGAGACAGGGTCTTGCTATGTTGCCTAGGCTGGAGCACAGTAGCTATTCACAGGCTCGATCCCATTACTGCTCAGCACTGAAGTTTTGACCTACTTTGTTTCCACCCTGGGCCAATTCACCCCTTCTTGGGCAAGCTGGTGGTCCCCTGCTTAAGGAGGTCACCATGCTGATGCCAAACTTAGTGCAGACACCTGATCGGCACAGTGCACGACAGCCCAGAACTCCTGGGCTCAAGCAATCCTCCTGCTTCAGCCTTCCAGAGAGCTGGGACTACAGGCAGTGCCACCACACCCAGCTGGGAGCACATTTAAACGTGTGGAGCTTTGCTCCTGGCCCCACCCCTCATCACTGCTGCATGGGATCAAAATTCAAAAGCTACAGGAATCTGGGAATGGAAAGAACTTGGCCCCACTGCCCTCTGCAACTGGACAGAACTGGGGAGGGGAGACCCCTCTGCTCAGCTCCCCTCAAGAAATATGTCATGTTGCCCAGGGCAGGGGAACAAATGCCAAGTTCATTAATGCAGCAGATGCCAGCAAAAGATCAGCATAGGTCAGATGTCCCTCCTTCAACATCAGGAAGACACATAGGGCCCTTGGAATTTTTTTTTTTTTTTTAATACAGAGTCTCACTCTGTTGCCCAGGCTAGAGTGCCGTGGTGTCAGCCTAGCTCACAGCAATCTCAAACTCCTGGGCTCAAGCGATCTTTCTGCCTCAGCCTCCCGAGTAGCTGGGACTACAGGCATGCACCACCATGCCCAGCTAATTTTTTTTCCTATATATTTTTAATTTTCCAGCTAATTTCTTTCTATTTATAGTAGAGACGGGGTCTCTCTTTTGCTCAGGCTTATCTCGAACTCCTGAGCTCCTATCCTCCTGCCTCAGCCTCCCAGAGTGCTAGGATTACAGGCATGAGCCACCACACTCAGCCCAGAATTTTGAGCACATCCAGGGAGAAGGAAGAGGAGGGGAAGAACTCTGACACTGCTGGAGGGTACCCAAAAGAGAGTAGGAGACCTGACTATGCGATCTGCATCGAGAAGGGGGAAATGGACTCTCATGAGCTAAAGTGAGTTTCATCATAGAAAAATAAACAAAATTAAATGTTTGTACACCAGACTGTCTGAAGTGGAAAATTTCACACTTGTGACACATAAAGCCAATCATACTATTTCCTTTACTTAAAATAAATTTCAAACCCATTACTCTGACCCAGAAGACCCTGCATGGTCTGGCTTCTACCTTCTTCACCGTCCCCAGTCCGAGCTTCTCTTCTGAACCACTAAACACCAGCCGCTCTGGCTTTCTTTGAGTTCTCCCAATACTCGGAGCCCTTTCCTGCCTTCAGACCTGCCCTCCATCTCCCTTCCTCCTTTTTGATCCTTCAAGAGGATGCCACCTTCTCGGGGGAGCTTCTCGGGTCACTTCTGAGTGGTTTCCCCGAGCCATCTTCCATCTCGGCACCTGTGCTTGGGGCTGTACTTGCTCCTCTCTTTGTTGCTCACCACCTGTCCCCTCCACCTCCTCCAGACTTACACTCCCTCCGGGCAGGGACTTAGACTTTCCTTCCATCACCATTATGCACCCAGCTCCTGGCACTGTGTATAATAGGTGCTTGATAAAAATTTGTTGAGTGAATGAATCTCTGGACCCCCAGGACACACCCAGAAGAGCACCTAACCCAGAGTAAGTGTGGGTTCAATGACCATGGCCCAATCGAGCAGTCCCTGCGGTTACCCCAAGGAACCACAAGTCACACCATGTCATCTCTCATCGCTCCAGGTACAGACAGAGCATGTGACTTTGGGGCTCTGGACCAGGGCTCCCCATTTTGCCATCATCCAACCTGATCTACTCGGGTGGGGGGAGGGCACTAATTCGATCCAGGCCCTTGACTTTCCAAGGAAGAAACCCGAGGTCCAGGAAGGTCATCTGACTTGCCAATGATTTAGTGGTAGAACTGGACCCAGAAACTCAGCTTCCCAACTTTTAGTTAGTTCTCTTCCCTCCACATCTGGCCGTTTCATCCTCAATTCAATTTCTTTCTCAGCATAGGAAAGGGATTTTATTCCCTCTCCTTCAATTGAGTGCAAACATGGCCAATTTGTAAGACAACTAACATCCATAAATACTCTGGAGAGATACATACATTTATCTGCATCAAAAATGGAAAAATGAAAATGTCATGCTCTTTAAGAGACTCCGGGCCATCTTTATGGTTTTCTTTAACCTACTTTAATGCTGTAATGGCTTGACTGAGGAGAGCACTCCAGAAACCTCTAGAGAAACAGGCTCAAGAGGCCCAAGGGTTTTACACCTGAGTTGGAGCGACTTTAAATAAAACTCTCTTTCACCTCATATTATTTCCTTAGCAGAGCATTTCACACATAGCTAAACAGATAAATCTGTTGTTCCCGTTTTGTTTTTTTAGATGTAATTTCAATGCACTTTGGATATTAAAAGAGCCATTACTTTTTCTCACCTCACACTCAAATAATAGTTAAATCATGTACTACGTACAATAGTCAGCCGTAAGCGGACAAGGTGTCTAATTTCCTCACTACCAGCATATGACACATAGTAGGTGCTCAAAGAAGAAGGGAATAAATATTTATCAAGCACTTGTTCTACCCTGGATGCTCAGCCTGGATGTCCAGAGATGGGCCACACAGATGTGGTCCATGCTTCATGGCGCTTACCATGGGGACAGCACAGGTATTTCTTTTTAAGCGTACACACGAACACATACTTAAATACAAATTGAGAAAAATGGTGTGAAAGTAATGAATAGAACGCAGTAATCGGACACACATGAGACAGGGAAGGAGAACCATGCAGATATGGTTGTCAGAGAAGATAAGTTGGAAGAAATAATCGTGCTTTGATGATGCATGAATGAGGAGGAAGATACAGAGGCAGAGAATGAGAAGCTTAGCTTTCCAAGTGCAGATAGCAGCGTGTGCAAAGACTCTAGGATGGGGAAGAGTTTGGCGTGTTCCAGAACATGAAGAGTGCAGCGTTGCTGGAGTGGTCAGCAGGCGCTGTATCGCGTCGGGCGTGCTCTAAGGGAGGAGTGAAATCATCGAAGGGATTTAGGAAAGGGAGTGATACGATCACACTTATTTCGTAAGAAGAGCCCCCGGGCTGTGAGGAGAGTGGGTTGAGAAGCCAGGGGACGAGACCACACTGGACAACACGAGGGTCCGTTACGGAGCTGGAAAGGAGGGCGGATTTAAGATACACATTGCAGGAAGAATCACCAGGTGAGCCGAAGTTTTGCCTGTGGGGTTAGGGGGTTCAAGAGAAAAAGATGAATAGGATTAGTCTCCCCTGATGGACATTTAGGGTTGATTTGAAAAAATAATCATAATAATTAAATAAAAAGAATTAATCTCCAATCGCACAACACAGAAAAGAAAGAGTAGGAACAGCTGCCCCCATTATCAGTTCCCAACGCTGTTCATAGTTTTTCCTTTTTAACATAGGAAAGTGGAGACAGAAATTGGTGAGATAATTTCTCTCTGTTCCCACAGCAAATTACGGAGATGTGTTGGTTCAAGAATCACCAACCCGGCACGCCAAATGGACCCTATTTGCAGCGTTCCTTCTTGCTACCGCGATGGTTCCTTTGTCCCAGTGCTTCTTACTGTCTGTGTTCCAGTAACAAGCTCGGATACCAGCGCTTCCCAGAATCTTTTCCCATGGCGTGGCGGGCAGGGGTGCGTGGCTGAAGAAGAGTGGGGGTGTTTATGGGCCAGCACAGAGGTCTCTGTGTTCACACACCAGGCGATTGCTCCCTGCCACAAGGACATTTTGAAGTCACTTGGGCAGATCTCTTGGGAGTTCTCTCTGCAGAACTGGAAATAAAAATAGTCCTTTTGGCTGCTGATTTTCTTCTCTTGCCCTGGGAAGCTACTGCCTCCCTCCCTGCTCCTCCCCAGCCCTCCCAGGTTTCAGAAGAGCTGGCACTGAGCACTGCTCTTTCTCACTTGACATCCTCTCCAACTTAGCGAGCAGCTTTCCTGCCAGATCTCTAGGTCGGTGGCTCATCAACGTCAGCTGCCCTCGCAGCTTCCAGGGCAGGCAGGGAGGGCGGGCCAGAGAGCAGAGAGGAAGGAGTCACATGAGGAAACCATCACTTGGTCTCGGAATCGAAGACCACCCGGCACTGCGGCTGGACTCCAGCCACTCAAGCACACTGAGTTGGCAGGTCCCTGAAATGGGGGAGGGGCCAGACAACACAGGCCAGGACCCTGGTTTCCTGTCTTCCTCCCCACCCGTCTGCTCCACCCTTCTCACCTCCAGGGACTGAGGAGGGCTCTGCTTTCTCTGGACATAGTCTGAGGCTGAGATCAGCAAAATCTGGACCTTCAGAGAGCATTTCAGAAAGAGCCTCTTTGGTGCTAAAGGTTAATGAGCCTTTCTGGGAGGGTCCTCTTCTGAAATTTGTCATCTCTGCCTCCCTGTCACTCCTCCTTGGGCAATGCCCTTGGGCAGTGGACCCTCTGTCCTCTAGTCCTTTCTGAGGGAGAAGATCAGAGAAAGCCCTGGCCAGCCTCAGGCTGAGTCAGCATGGTCATTGCTGATCTGACCATCAAGTGTGGTGTCAGGAGCTAGTGCTCCTCCTGGCTCTAGGTAGGTAAATTTGTCTCTGGGTGCCCTGCCTACTGTCCTTCCAAATCCCAACACCTAGTGCCATGGGAAAGAAGTTCTGCAGCAGTAGAGCTTTGCCTCTGTCAGGGAGATCTTATGGAATGTCCGCCCCGTCTACAGTGCCTCCTACAGTGACCTGTGATTCCCAGTGAAAGCAAGTTGGCAGCATCTTTGATAATGCAATGTGACCCTACTTCCTATTCTATCCTCAGTTGATTGGACTAGAAGAGCCAAAAGGAATTCTTTGCCTGATATTCGGATTGTAGGAGAGAGAGAGAAACGTGGAGACAAAGCGATTTGGTCCTTCTGTGGAGCTATGGTTGGCCATATTTCTGCTGTTCATCTTGAGGTAAAGAGGTAGCAAGTCAGTAGAAATAGCAAACAACGAATCAGATACACAGAAAGAGACAAAGATGAGAGATAAAAATAATACTTCCGGTGGTCCCCACAATTTCCTGAGGCCCATTCCTGCCCATGGGGGTTCATGATGACCTATACCGTCTCTTGTTTTGCTAAAGGGATTTCTATCCCCACCACCGCCATGACTAGAGCAACGATAATATATTAATACTAATGTATTTCCTTAATTCCAACAAGCACCATAAATTTTAATAATGCATGTGTGTGCACGTGTGTGTGTGCGCGCGCGCGTGTGTGTGTTAGAGGGGAAACACTACGTTGCAAGTAAATATTGTCAGTTATAAGACTTATTGCAATTTCAGAAATGTTCAACATGAAAAGCACACATCTTAGCATTGAAGAAATAGGGTACTTCAATCTTAAAACTCCCTGATCCTGACTGAATTAGGTAAAATGGTCCATTTTAACCCAATTAAAGTGCACATGTCATTCAGAAGGATCTGGAAACTATTACCACCTGCATGAGAGGAGACCTACTTGAATAGACTTTGGCTAGACAAGAATAGCTCTTAGCAATTTCCTACTGGGCCTGCCGTGAGGATGACCGTGCTAAGATCTGAGCCCTTACTGTTCCCCTCAGGGAGGGACACAATCAGAGCCATGTTGAGCTATATACCTTTCAACAGAGGCTCCCCACCCATCATCTTTTTGCCAAGTATGTTCACTTTCCTCCCTGCCCCTACCGTCCCCTGGTAATCCCCAAGGTGAGGTCCAGGCAGCCATCGGGATGGCTGGGTCCAAGCTTGGCTGAGTGCTCCATGGGGGCCTCACAGGCATCCAGTGTTAGAGAGGGATAAAAGTCATCTAATCCACTCCCTCCTCTGAAAGACGTAGAACCAGGGCTCAGAAAGCTTAGGTGCATTGCACAGCGTCACCCAGCCAGATGGTGGAACAATGCGGACCAGCACCGAGGTTTACTGACCTCTGGTTCTGTGCTCTACTCACTCTACCACAAATCCTCTCCCCTCCAAGCCCCCAAATCAGGGAGGCTGGATATCCAACAGGGAGACAACAGGAGCCATCGTGAGATGAAGCATAGCATGATGGGAGCATGGATCTGGAGCCAGAGGGCCCAGGTTCAAATCCCAGCTCCACCACTCCCCAGCCGTGTGGACGCAGGCCAGCTACATAACAGCTCTGTGCCTCAGTTGCCTCATCTGCGAAATGGAGATAAAAACAGGATCTATCACATAGGATTGTTATAAACGTTATTTTAGCTAATGCGAGCACCGCGTTTTGAGCAGTGCCTGGCACACAGTACACTCTACATGCGCATTTGTTAAATAAAAGCAAGCAGTTGTTGAGACCCAGGATTTGGTGAAGCATCTGGAAGCAGAGCCATCCTGGGACATCCCGTGCACAGAGTCCCTCAACGCCAGGCTGTGGGACTGTGTTACAAAAGCAGCCAGGCGGAGACCAGAACAAAGGAGGCTGGGACACAGCGTGTCCCCACCGGCACTCCGGCCCCAGGAAGCCTCCTTATTCTTCCCCAGCCATGCTTTACCTAGGGGTCCCCTTGAGTGCCACCACACGCTGACTGGCAGTTACCTCCCCCTCCCAAAGCAGCGCCAGGAAGTCTGGGTCAACCTGCCAGAAGCCGTAAGTATGGAACTGGGTCACAAAAGGAACTCCTGAATAAATGAGGTGTTTCTTATTAATCCGAAAGTGCGTATTTCCTTTAGCCAAGCTGCATCTTTAAGGGTCAATTCAAACAGGATCGAGGAGGTGAATTCTATCCCAACTGGCAGTTCCTCTCCCCTTTAATGTCCTCTCAGACAATTACAGTAAAATATGCAGAAAACAATTGTCACCTCTTTTGGGGCTCAGAGCTCCCGAGCCCTGTCTAAATGATCCTCTATCTCACTCCACCTCTGGGACAGGCTGAAGAAACCTCCTCTGCCTCTTTCCTCTGCCCCCCCCCACGTTCCCCCACCTTCCTCCCATCTTACCTCCCTTCCTCCCACTCCCCTGGGTTTACTCAGTTGCAGGCTGGATTCTCAGCCTGAAACTCAGGTGGGACCCCTTGCACACGGAACGCTCACCGCTGTCCTGGCACAGAGACACGCAAAGCCGTGGGGGCGAGGGGGCGGCGGTGGTGCATTGAGCGCTGGAACTGCAGAGGGCAGACGTCAGTCACAGCTGCAGTCATCAAACATGCATGGTAGCCCAGGGAGGGGTCTGCTGGAGAGCTGCCAGAGCCTGTCACAGCTGGGGACTTAAGGTGGAGGAGGAAGAGGGCTGGCGGGGAGGATGAAGGAGAAGAGCAGGAAGCTGGAGGGTGCAGAGCTGGACAGACAAGATGAAAGAGCTACCCAGGGGCTGAGTGGCAGAGGAAGCAGAGGCAGATTTAGTCTCCAGGGGCGGCCAAGGGACTCAGGAGCCTGGAATGTAAACACCTTTTTTTCCATAATGAAAAGCCACCAGGTTTTCTTCTTTGCTCGAGGGCTCCCTGCTCTCTCCTGTTGGGGCAGTGACTTGCTCCCACTGAGTCTTGCGACAGCCAGGCACGTGCAGCTGCTGGTAATTCAGGACCTGCCCTCCCCATGGGAACACAGTTTGCCCCTCAGCACCAGGCAACTCTCTGGCCGGCAGCACCCGCCGCTTTGCACCTGATTGTCGCCCTCCAGACTGAACCCGTAGCCCCAGATCCGAGCTCTGCCGAAGCCCTGCACACGCCTCCCAGCCAGAAGGGCCGGCTTTCTGCTAGAGAACTGTTTCTTTTATCACAAACAAAGGGCCAGTGGGCCTTTCTAGAATTTGTACTCAGGGCCCACAGTCTTAGAGTTAAGGCTCTCCTTTCTGTGTTCCCTGATCTCAACGATGTGGGATTTTTTTACAGACAATTTTATCTTATCAACTGTCTTTTGGGGAAATGATAACCCAGGCTGCACCTCAGAATTAAATTATAAGAGGGAGGATGTAATATTAATCACTGAGAATACTCAGTTTAAAAAAGCACCGAATCCTGAATAGATTACTCAGTCATGTAGACAGGCACCAAAGGGAGGGGAAACTGAGGGCACGTACAATGGAGAACAGACTTAAAATGAGGTTTGGGACCTGCGTGAGCGTGTGGGGTAAAAGCGACATTCAGCGAGACCCTGTTGCCAGCCAGCCCTGCATGGGACGTGGAGGGCAGGACGGAGACTCTAAAAAGTCGAAAGACATTTGCCTGCCTTCGCCACCGAACGACACCATGCTAGCCACGCCCAGGACGACCACCCCAGAATCACTTTGAAACTGTGCTGGACCAGAATGACATTCCACAGCTTCCTTGGCTCTGACCATTTCCCTGGGGAATCCAAACTCACCATGGAAAATTCCCAGCCTCACCCGGCGCTGGCTGCGCTGCCCTTCCACCCTCCCTGCTCATTTAGGGGCCTTTGAAAACTCTGCATATTTTTCCTCCTTTTGTTTGCAGCATTGATGGTCATGAGCCTGTTGAGAACCCCAGGGGAACAGCACTCAGAGTGACCACAGGAAGTCACCCCTCAGCCTCATGGCAGGGCCAGTCTGTGATGTCAGTGTTACCATGCGATGACACCTACTCTGGGATGGAGCCAGGATGCACCCGGCTCCCACTGGAAAATCCCATAGAGAAGGACTCCACCCAGCTCCACAGATCCCTTTGAGGGGAAGGAACAAAGCCTAAGAGGAAGCCAGTGCCCTGGGAACCCTTTAGAAGACACTTGGAGTTGGTAAAAGTGTGGTCCTGGAGAGGTCCCAATACCTCTAGTACTCAGGTGTTTACTGACCACCTCTAGATAGGCCCTTGGGCCAAAAGAAAATTCGCACAGGAGGTGGGGTGATAAGGTCACCTCTACAGTGGCAGGCACAATCATGGTCCTCCAAGGACGTCCACATCCGAATCCCCAGGATCTGTGAATTTGTTATCTTACATGGCAAAAGGGACTTTGCAGATATGGTTAAATTAAGAATCTTCAGATGGGGCCGTTATCCTGGGTTACTCGGGCGGACCCAATCCGACACAAGGGTCCTGATGAGAGGGGCAGGAGTGTCAGAGTCAGAGGAGATGTGATGAAGGAAGGAGAGGTCAGAGTGGCGTGGGGCTATGAGCCAAGGAATGCAGGCAGCCTCTGGGAGAGGGCAAAGGGATTCTCCCCTAGAGCCTCCAGAGGAATGCGGCCCAGTCAACCCACTTCAGACTTCTGGCCTCCAGAACTGTAAGATAATAAATGTATATGTTAAGTCACTAACTTTGTTGTAACGTATTGCAGCAGTAATAGGAAACCAACACACTTGCTAAACAGCTCGACTTCCCCAAGACTCAAGTCACTGGGGGGTCACCCTGGAGGGTGGTGCTCCTCTTGGCCTTCCTCACAGATGGTCTGCTGCTGCTGCTGCCCCCCGACTTATAAACGCTGCCCTTAGCTCTGTCATTTCCGGCTGTGAACTTGTCCTCAGCTACCTCAGGGACCCACCAGTGTAGTCTAATTGCTCCCAGTAAGGAAGAAAGAAAGCTGAAAGGAGAAGACGAGAAACACAAGTCCAGAGGCTCTGGGAAATACGCATGATGCCTTCTCCTCCCTGAATAAAGGCAGCTCAGAAAGGATCCCCTCCAGCAAAACTGCTTACCAAAGACTTCTCCGTTACCACCACCCCAGCCACGCCATGGAGACTGCTTTGTCTCTCAGGCACTGCTGTCCTTGGGGCTGTGCAGGGCCCAGGGCCAATCCAGAGATGTGCTGGGACAAGACAGTTGTGTGTTCCCAGACTAACCCATCCCCACTTCATCCCCAGCCATCGCCTGGGCAATCTGGTTTAAGAAATACTAAAGGAGACTTTCCTTGGCGTTCTACACAGCCTCCTCAAGGGAAAGGTACGTGTCTCTATTCCCCACTGCATAGGCTGAAGCCTGTTTCAGGAGTCTCTGAGCTCCAGCTGGAGCAAGCCAGTCTTCTACTCCAACGTTCCCACTGTAGCCAGCAACTCACAGCCTGTAGGGCCTCCCCAACAAAGCTGCTCCTTGTTGCATTTCCACATACTCCATGCTTTCCATGAAAGCCTACTGAGTCTGAAAACCAAGATTCAACCGAGTTCACTTCGACACACTCAAGTGTCTATCTGTGTCTGCCCTGGCTATAGGCCCCCATGGAAGGTAGCTGAGGTGAGTACCAGACCATCCATTCTTCAAGTCCTGACTCAAACACCCATGGACAGCTGAGCACTGGTGTTTGGGAGGATCCAGGTGCCCCAGTGAGGAAGCTCCAGGCCTACTTCCTGTCTTCTCTGGTCAGAGGCACAGGAATAGGTCACATGATATTGTCGTGAGCGGAGAGAATTAAGGAACTAGAGCACAACTTGGAATTAGGTTGCCATAAAAATATGACTCAGCCAGGTCTCCCAACTTCTTACCCTGTTGATTAATAATAATTGCCAAGTACTACCTACCAGGTACTTTATAGACACCTTCTCATTTAATCCACCCAACTAGTCTATTATTCCTATTTTACTGGGCTTCTGTGAAAAGTCACTGAATAGCCACTCCCAAAATGACAAGTCTCCTCCTCCTCCTCATTAGATCCCATAAAAAAGCAGCATCTACTCAGATGTCCAAATTAGAAATGTCTAGTAGAAAACACACAGCCTCTTCCGACCCTGCACCTCTCCACTAAGCCATCCCCATGCCTTGGAAAATCTACATCTCCTCTTGTGGATGCAGGTGGAAAGGAGATAACCCTTCATTTGCCAGTGTAAAATGTGAATGAACCACCACCTACATGCCCAGCACCTGAGTTTCCTCTGCACCCTGCTCTGTGGCGAGGTGAAAGGGGGTGGGGGGGAGGTTCTTTTTCTGATCCATGGATGCTTTTGCTGCAGCCAAGCCTGAAGACGTTTCTGTTTTAGTCATCTTCAGATACAGCTTGGCTATGTCTCCTTGGGATGGACATTTCTCCCTTCTCTATGATGCCTTCCTGAAGCTTGGGAACCAATATGACTTCCCAGGGTGGAGTTAGTTGATCGCACCTCTGCGTGCCCATGTTAACTTGTGCACACCCCTTTTGGCAGTTATCCCTGTGTACCACCATTTATTTCATTATTTTTTATATGTTGTTTGCCAACTAGATTGTAGGCTCTCAGAAGTCAGAACCATGTCTAATTTATCTTTTAATCTCCAGCCTAGCCAGGGCCTGGCACATCATAGGTACTCATCCATGTTTGTTGGACAAATAATCTATGAATACAAAAAGCTGGTCTTGTTGCACAAGATGATCTCAGGAGACAAGGAGGCTTCCAAGGAGTAGGAGGCAGAGACTTTCACAATAAGACAATCTGAACTGTATGAAACTCATTTCTGGGAGGGACTAAAGCACAGTCAGAAATAACTCCCTAAATTTATATGCTTTCCTCTCATACCTTTACTCCCTGGTAACAAATGTTAAGATTTCCTAAATTAGCACAGTAAACTTCAGTCTGTTTGTTTAAACCCGAGGCAGCACTGTGGTGTTACTAGAGTAGTACCACGATCAAACCTAACCCTAATAGACTAGATTAGGAAGCTACTCACTTCTTAAAATAATAAAAAGATACACAATCCAATTAAAAGAAAATGTATGAAAACTTGAACACAAAGGAAGATACATAAGCAGCCAATAACCTCATGAAAAAGTATTCAACATCATTAGAAATCAGAAAAATGCAAAATAAAACTACAATGAGATACTACTTCACACCAGTTTTTTAAAAAACAGTATCTTTTAAAAACTTTCTATTTTGAAAAAATTATAGATTTATAGGAAGTTGCAAAGAGAGTACAGAGAGGGTATTCTTCACACAATGTCCTCCACTGCTTACATCTTATATGACTTCATACCAGTTTAAAGATCTACAATTAAAAAGACTGAGAATGCCAAATATTGGTGGTGATATGGAGAAACTAGAACTCTCGTACATTGCTGGTGGGATCGTAAAATGGTAACCATTTTGGAAAACCATCTGGTAGTTCTTTACAAAGTTAAACAAACACCATGTGACTCAGCAATTCTATTCCCAAATTCTTACCTAAGAGAAAAGAAAACACGTGCCCACAAAAATACTTATATGAGAATGTTTATAGCAGCTGTATTCACAATAGCTCCAAACCAGAAAAAAACAAAATGTTCATTAATAGGAAAAAGGATAAACAAATTGTGGTAGATTCATACAATGGAATACCATTCGGCAATTCAAAAGGGTAAACTATGCTACTCACAAGAACATAGATAAAACTGTTGAGCAGAGAAAGCCAAACACAGAACAATATATACTGTGTAATTTCACTTATCTGAAAGTGAAGAAAGCGAAGCTATCCATGATGACCAAATCAGAACAATGGCTGCCCAGTAAGGATAAGGATTACCTGGAAGGGGGCACAGAACACTTTCTGAGGGGTTGGAAATGGTCTGTATCTTGAGTGGGGAGTTGGTAACATGGTTGTATTTATCAAAATTCATTGAACTGTACATTTAAGATCTGTACTTGCCACTCTATGTAAATGTTCCCCTCAATTTTAAAAATGAAAAGAATGGGCAAAAAAGATTTTTACACTGAGAGAGAGAATGAGACAATGGAAGGAATGAATTAAGGAAAAAAATGAGAGAGATAGAGAAGCAGCCTGCTGCTTACTAACTGCCAGTTGTATTACACTTTTTCAAACATTAATATGTTTTGCTTTGATGAAAATGCACATACAAATTTATCTCTTTAAACTTCAAAATCCTCACATCACTATTGGATACATTATTTAGCATTATCGTTATAATACAGGTTTTGTAAACCAAAAACCTAAGACATAAAGAGGTTGAGTCATTTACTAAAAAGTAAGATCTTGAATCTAGGCCTTCTTCCTAGCAATGATCTGAACCACCTCCTCTCCGCAGCAAAAAATACCACATGTTTGAGAAGCATCTGTAATTGAGAGCTGCCATCAGTTTGCAGGCTTTTACAATTACTCCTTCAAGAGTAATGCACCAAGGATTCAATCAGAGCTTCTCTCTGCTGGCAACAATCACTTCCTGCTCCATTTTTAAATTCTTAATCACTTAGATACCTTGTGCCATCAATACTCTCCATCCATTTGCACGTTCACTGCCATTTCCCAAGGATCTAAATGCCTTGTAGATGATTCTAGAAGATGTCATAAAGCTGGCTTCTTTATAGAGAGAGGCCTGTGCTGTGCTTAGATGTTTAATGCAAAGGTAATGGAAATGCTGGGGTGTGCACAAACCGGTTGGGCTGTGTATTTATTTGGTAGTGAAATCTAAGGAACAAACTGGTAGCTCTCTTATTATTGATTTCAAATAGGTCTCCTCCCATTAGGTGTACGCTGTGAACCGTAAAAATGGGAATATATTGCTAGGTGTGGTGGCACGCACCTATAGTCCTAGCTAGTGTGGGGAGGCTGAGGCAGGAGGGTCTCTTGAGCCCAGGAGTTTGAGCCCAGCCTGGGCAATATAGGGAGATCTCATTTCTGAATTAGTTAATTAGTTAATTAATTAAAATGGAAATGTTACAAGATATAGATGGGAATAGATCTGAAAGATCATAACCCCATTACAGGTACCATAACTCAGTTCTTCAGATGAATGAGGGTGCTTCAGAAAACTGCCAGACACTAGATTCTGTCTGAGAGCTAGCAGAGACCGCAGAGATCATTTATTCCAAAACCCTCACTTTACACATGAAAAAATATGTATGGGGGAGGGGGAGGCATGACAATAGCGTGGAAATGGTATTGGAATTTCGATTTAAAAATCTTAGGTTTATGCCCTGGCTTTCATTTATCAGAGGTACAATCTTGAGCAAGTGCTTAACCTCGGTTTACCTGTAAAATGAAAATAAGAGAACCTGTCCTGATTACTCACACGGTCTTATGAGCAATCGAATGAAATAAAGTTTGAGAAGGTGTTTTATCAACCTTACATTAATGCTTGTGACTGCTATTGCCCACGCTGGTAAATGGGAAAGTGAAAACTCAGACTGAGGTCTCCTGGGTGCACTCCATTGGTCTGAAAAACCGCTCCTTGGCTGCCAGCTGACCTCAGAGGGCGATCTATGATTCACCCAGGGACTGAGGAAGCCGCACAGGCTTCAGAAGGCCATGGGGAAGCGGTAGCTGATCGCTACAGTGAGGCAGCGCAGGCCTGGGGAAGAGTAAGAGGCAAGTAGACACTGTCCCAGGCCAGGCGATGTGGCCGGACCACCTGCTGGAGACTGTCCTGCTCTGTCTCGGGCTGAGAACTGGGTGGGATGGAGGCAAGGACAGGGCTGGGAGGAGAGAAGAAACGTCTGAGGGGATCAGAGCCACGTGCCTCTATTTCACCGTTGGCTAACTTCACAGGGTCCTGCCCGTGGCCCCTCGACAATGTCCTCCCGTTTGAAGTTGGGTTAACAACAGTACCTTCTTTATAGAGTTGTTGTGAGAAAGGTAATCATAACGGCCAATATGCACCAAACACTTACCATATATGCTGGGCACCGTTCTCGGCACTGGACATGGACTGTCTCATTGAATTGTTACACAATGCATTTCTGGTAACTGCCCTGGCAGCCAGAGGGGTTTCATGGGCACCCTCAAATGAAGCTCCTTTTGAGGGAGCACCTTTCTGTTTGCCTTCTGGGTGGCCCGGCAAGAGGCCTCAGGGGTGTGGTGGAATCATTCGTTAAAGGCCTGGAACCCCCAGACATGTCCTGGGAGGTCAGACCATTACTGTTATTAAAGATCAAGATCCTGGCCAACACAAACACATGAAAGGGGAGTGTTGGTGGCCCCAGGCCCTTGAAAGATCAGGGGAGCCAAAAAGTAGAGAGCCTGGTCCCACCACCTTCCTTAAGGTCAACTGCCATCCAGTCCCACCAGGGGCCTCAGGCTAGAGAATCAGACTTCTGGCTCCCCGCTTCCTGGGGGCTGCCTCCCTTCTGCTCCCAGCGCTGAAGAGCAGATAGCTGTGCTAGCAAACCCAGCCTCTCATGATGGCTTCCTCAAGACACACCTCAAATAGCCACAGCTGCTTAGCGCCTAGGAGGTGAAGTGGCTGACGGCCATTTGGATCCTGACACAGTTTCCCCTGGTTAGCTGCTTCTCATGCGCAGCCAGACGGGGAAGTTTTTGCAAATGTTTGCTTGTCTTAGATGTGAACACACCTGCCTGGATGCTGGGAGCTATTCGTTCTCCCAGATCTACCAAACCAGGCTGAGGAAGGATAATCCAAAGATGACCTGCCAGGCTGCTGGTTTAATTACAGCATCCAGCAAGTGCCCTAATAGCAGAGGAGCAAAACGACTGTGACCCAGAAGCCCCCCCACCTGGATTTATACAGAGGGTGGGGTGGCGGTTATTAGACTAATATCCTGTACTTGTGGGTAGGCCGTAGTTCACAAGGCTCCTCGTGCATTATTTCATTAGATCCTGATGACAAGCTGTGCACGAAGGCAAGACTTGTCCTCGTTTCACCGAGGAGGAAACTGAGGTTCCAACAGGCTAAGTGATGTGTCCAAGGTCACGCAGTGAATGAGCAGCTGGGCAAGAACTTGAACCCAGGTCTGCTCACTCCAAGTTCTGGGACCTGTCCTCTGGGGGATCGCTCAGGTTGGTGGGGCCGAGTACTGCGAGTTACAGGAAGGTATTTCACTGTTGCTCACTTCAAGACCCTGGGAATACTGGGTCTTTATTAGGTACCTACTGGTCAGTTGCTCTAGCTCTGAAATGCAATCACAATATGATCAAATAATAGAAGTGAAGCATTTGGGGACAATTGGCCACACATAATAGACATCCAATAAATGTTGGCTGTTGTTAAATATGAGAAACTGTTTCCTCCGATTCAGGTCACTTTCCAGAGTCATGCATTTAAGATTATTTAATTCACATCAAGAGCACCCAGAGGAAAAAAGTCATTTCAGAAACACACAGGAAAGCATATCAAAATATGTATTCATAGACCCTCAATTTTGTCAACATGCTTTTTGTCTGGACACACAATTACCAAATTAATTGATGGAACCTGGGCTCCATTCTCTCGGGTGATTTGCTCCAGAGACAATGACATGGGGTAGAATCCCATCGATGAATTCTTTGCAGGGTGGGGGGGTCTTCGCAGATTGATCACATCCGTGTGTTTGCTTTATCTTCCTTTCTCGTGTTTTCTACCACCCCTCTGCCACCTACGGACCCCAGCCCGCTGCCCCTGCTGTGGCCCAAACCTGCAAAGCAGTATCTCCGAGGGAGAAACCTCCCACGCTCAGCAGTGGTGGCTCCCCCTCCTCAGGCTTGTACCTTGTAACTTCTAAAGAGAGCTACATAAGCCTTCTGATATGGGCTGGGAGAAGCCTGAACCCACAGCAAGAAAATCACAGCACACATCCTTCTTTTGTGCGTTAACTCTATGAGGGGCAGTGCTCAAGACTTTTCTAGGAAGGAACTCGATGCTTCCTCTTACCTGTCAGGTTCTCCAGGGTTTTGTCCTCCACTCTCTGCTTACTCTGTACATGCTGCCTCCTCTACATACTATGACTTTAGGGCCACCTCCATGTTGGCGATCCAAATCCTCCTCCCCAGACAGCTCTCTCTTGGTATTCAGACTCACAATTCAAATGGTTGCTTGACCAGCCCTTTGGACATTGCAAAGTCACCTCGAACTCATTTTAACTAAAGCGTAAGGCAAGACCTTTTGTCTTCATGCCTGCGCCTCACTCTCCTTCCTGTCTCAGCGGGTATCACCGCTGGGCCATTGAGGCCAGCCATCCTGGACACTTCTCTCTTACCCCACATCCAAGCAGTCAGCAAGTCCTGTACCCGAGATCCTTCTCCCTGAATCTCTCTAACAGATGTCCCCTCTTCTCCCTCCTCACTACCACTACTCATGGTCACGTAGGCTCCAATTCATTTATTCTCTTTCATGTGGTCACTCATTCATTCAACAGATACCTATTGAAAAACCGCAACATTCTCATCATGCATGTCTTAGTTTACCTGTCACCTGCCCAGAGTGACCTTACCTGACCATCCTGTCGTAGGTTGCTTCTCTAATTCCATCGCTTTCATCATACTGCCCAGTTTAGTTTTTCCAAAACTTTTTTTTTTTTTGACACAGAGTCTTATTCTGTCGCCCTGGGTAGAGTCTAGTGGCATCATCATAGCTCACAGCAACCTCAAACTCCTGGGCTCAAGCGATTCTCCTGCCTCAGTCTCCCGAGTAGCTACGACTACAGGTGAGCACCACCACCCGGCTAATTTCTCTATTTTTAGTAGAGATGCGGGTCTCACTCTTTTTGCTCAGGCTGGTCTCGAACTCCTGAGCTCAAGCAGTCTTCCTATTTCAGCCTCCCGGAGTGCTAGGATTACAGGCGTGAGCCACTGCGCCAAGCCTTTGCACAACGTTTCATTTCTTCATTTGTTTTCTTATTTACTCTATGTCTATCTCACCAAAATGCAGTTTATGTGATATCAGAGATGTCTTTTTCAGCATTCCAAACACCAAGAACTCCACAGATGCTCAATAAAAATTATTGGAATGAATGGAGACTATGCTTGGAGGTAAGGCACTACCACTTACTGCCTCTCTCTCCAGGACCTTTGCAAGTCTCCTTATATGTCTCCTGGTCCCCTCCAATC
The DNA here is from genome assembly GCA_963575035.1 of Avahi laniger. Taxonomy (NCBI): domain Eukaryota; kingdom Metazoa; phylum Chordata; class Mammalia; order Primates; family Indriidae; genus Avahi; species Avahi laniger. The sequence goes on from CAUYSK010111016.1 coordinate 58,809, forward strand.
AAGTCTCTGGACTTCAGAAAGAGTGATTTATTTTTCCCATCTTGTAAGTCTGATCTTGTCACTTACTCCCTGTTTTAAACATTCCAGTGACTCTGCAATTTATAGAACAAATGCTATATTTTTGTATAGTACAAAAAGTACAATAGCATTCTTCGGCACTGACTAAAAGACACTTCATGATGGGGCCTCACTTCCCTACCCAGCCTCTTATCCTACTGGCCCTAACCCCACTTTTAGCCAATATCCCCACTTTCTTTCTTGTTTTTTTTTTTTTGCACAAGAAAGTTTAGAGCAGCCCACTTTCTTTAAACTTAGTTGCACTGAGCTATTTGTAATTCTCCAAACAAGTCATGATATGTCCTCTCTCAGGGTCTTTGCCCCTGATATTCTGTCTAAAATGCCTCTCAGGTGGGGCGTGGTCGCTCACACCTGTAATCCTAGCACTCTGGGAGGCTGAGGCAGGAGGATCGCTTGAGGTGAGGAGTTTGACATCAGCCTGAGCAAGAGCCAGACCCGTCTGTACTAAAAATAGAAACAATGAACTGGGCAAATAAAAAATAGAAAAAAAACTAGCTGGGCATGGTGGCGTGTGCCTGTAGTCCCAGCTACTTGGCAGGCTGAGGCAGGAGGATCACTTGAGCCCAGGAGTTTGAGGTTGTTGTGATCTAGGCTGACGCCATGGCACTCTAGCCAGGTAACAGAGAGAGACTCTGTCTCAAAAAATAAAATAAAATAAAATAAAATAAAATGCCTCTCCTCGTTGCTTACCTAGCCGACTTCTACTCACCTTTCAAACCTCAGATCAAACACTGCTCTGTGAAGTTTCCCTGCGGCCCAGGCAGGCAGACATGTTTCCATCATCAGTGTCAGCAGCAGCGTTATCTTCCTCATCATCATTACCACCGATCGACCAATCACAATGCGTCAGCACTGCGCTAAATGTATTTATCCTCACAGCTGCACCATGAGGCAAGTACGACTATCTGTATTAAGGTGAGGAAACTGAGGCTCGTGGAGGTTAGGTAGCTTGTCCTGGGTGATACTATAAAGGGAATAACTGGGATTCAAACCTGGGGCTGACCAACTCCAAAGAGGCTGCTTTCAGCCACCATGTGGGTGGCTTCTCAATTGGCCTTTGTGTGGGCCCCACGGTAGCACGTGTCTTATTTCTATGGAACTGTCCGATTGCGTGCCTGTCTCCTCGCAAAACTGTCAGGCCTCTGACGGCACAAATTTGTCTTTTCATCTTTATAGTCTCAGCACTCTGCTTAGAGCTGGCACTTAGTAGGTGCTTTATAAATAATAGATGAGGAGATTAATATAGGCCTTCTCAGCCTAAGCACTATTGACATTTTGGACCGGATAATTCTTTGCTGCGGGGGCAGTCCGGCGCATCGTGAGATGTTTAACAGCATCAACATAAATAAACTTCGGAAACATTTCCAGACAAGGCAGAACAGAATTTTTAGAGCCTCCGCTGAGTACTGGCACTGTACTAGGCATTTTATACCTTTTCTCTTTTAAACCCTATTTTACAGCTGTGGACACTGAAGCTGAGAAGGAGAACAGCCTCCCAGGACCACGCAGCGAGTAACGGTGGGGGGGGGGGCTCAGATTCCGCCCAGCTGCCTCAGCAGGGCTTCCTCCCCAGCCCGGGGCCCCTGGAGATTCTCTAGGTGCTCTGTGTCTGCTCTCGACTGGTTCCGAACCGCAGCGAGGAGAAAGATTGGGAAGAGTTGTCATCTCCGATCCCAACTTCTCTCCCTACGTCCATCCCCCGATTCCACCTGATGCAAATGCCCCCCTGGACAGCCTGTTGTCGGTTAAAACTACTCTGCTGACAACACACAGTCCTATCTTCTCCTCCCCCACCCCCTCCCTCCTGGCTGACTTGCTTCTATTAATAGCATCACCCACCTCTTCCAGTCATTAAGCCTTGAAGTCATCTTTGACTCTTTCCAGCCACTACCTTCCCCTCTGCTATGGTTTGCATATTTGTCCCCTCCAAAACTCACGTTGAAATTTGGTCCCCAGTGCGGCAGTATTCAGAGGTGGGGCCTTTAAGAGGTGACTGGGTCATGAGGGCCCCGAGGGTCATGGATTAACGGGTTAATGGCTCATCGTGGGAAGGAGACTGTGGCTTTGTGAAAAGAGGAAGGGAGACCCGGGCAGCACGCTCAGCCCCCTCCCCACGTGATACTCTGTGCTGCCTTGGGGTCCTTCAGAGTCCCCACTAGCAAGAAGGTTCTCATCATTGGACTTCTCGGCCTCCGTAACTGTAGGGAATAAATCCTTTTCTTTATAAACAACCAGTTCCAGGTATTGTGCTGTAAGCAACAGCAAAGGAATGAATATACCCCCCCACCTCCAATCGCGTGTCATCTCTCACATCTGTCCCCGACTGCCAGCCCCGATTCTGCTGCTGGGTTCTCCTTCCTCTCTCCTGGACTATCGGTGGCCCTCTCTGCGACTGCCTCCAAACTCCTCACCTTCCATTCCACACACCCTCTGCCGCCAGACCGAACCCCTCTGATCTCACCTTCAAGGTCAGCACGATTGAGTCCAAACTCCAGACTCACCTTGACTTACCCTTCCTCTACCTTTCCAGCCTCTTGTCCTGCTGTCCCCCAGCCAGAGCAAACATCGTGCCATCCCCAGTGACCCACGGCCTCTGTGTCCCTGCTCCTGCTGCCCTCTGCGTTGTTAAATGCAATTCACAGGCGGCCGTTGGTGTGGGCTGAGCTCCTGCACCAGGCACAACAGACCCGACCACAGCGGAGTCCCTCACGCAGAAGTTCCACGCCACTGAGCCAAAACTCAGCTGTCTATCAGACCTCAGAAATCAGGAGAGAGCGAACTAAGAGCCAAATCCCCAAACAGGCCAGTCTTAGCCGGCAGGATAAGGTTAAAGCCGGCTTTAACCTTTACAAGGAAAGTAACTTGGAAACAACCTACTTGCTTTTTGTTCTATTTCTCCTTTCCTGTCTTTAAAGCGGAGGCTCATTGGAATATTCATTCTATTTTATATTAGAATGAGGTGTCGCCTGATTCTAGAATGGCAGATAAAGCCCAATTAAGATCGTTAAGCTAAACTTGCTGTAATTTTGTCTTTGACAGCCTGCAACAGCCCTGCACCCCACTCTAACCCCATGATAGTCATTTCCCGCCGCCTTTCTTTCTATGACAAAGCAAAGAGCTAACACAAAGAAATCCTCCCTGCCCTTTGAGGCCATGCTCAAATGTCACCTCCTCCATGAAGCCTTCCTTGACCTTCCAGGCAGGAAGTGATCTTTTCTTCCAACAACTATAGCACTTCCTTTGTATCTTCTCTGGCGCTTTACCACTTTCTCCTGTGACTGTTCTGTCCTTACTATGGAAAACAAACTCTGGCTCATAATCTGTAAAATGGGCATAATTAGAATCTCCCTCACTGGGCTGTGGAGAGGATTAAACCAGATTAAATAAATTATTATATGGGAACGCTTGGGGAAGTGCTGACACAAAGTAAGCGTTGTTATGAAAGTGTGTGCTGTTGTTAGTACAGTATTATCTTTGTGTCCCCGAAGCACTTAGCACTGGACGTAGGAATTATTAATATTAAAAATCTGCTGGACGCAGTGAGTGACCGCGGTAGCACTGTTCTTTGAAGTTATCTGTGCAGCATGTCGCAGGGGCTCCCACGAAGTCCCAGATCTTTGAACAGAAACTATTTTTCCTTGAGTGCTACCACGCCCCTCGTGTTAGATGGCCCCTAATCCTCATGCATTTTTAGACTTTGAACCTTCTTTTTGATCCCATAACACGCCCTGAGAGCACACGCTCTCTCTCCTCAGAAACACGGCTCCCTCCAACGGCGGCTCGGGCTGGGAGGAGTGAATGGGGACATGAACACAGGTGCCCCCAAGGGGATTCCCGATACACCTCCCCATTCCCGCCATCCCCTTCCCCTTTTAGAAAAGTCTGTCCACCACTGCCTTTCTGGAAAAGGCAGGACCTGTATATAAAACACTCTGCTCCTTTATTTTCTCAACACGGATGATACATTCTCTCCTTTTCAATTTGACCTGAAGGTCAGTTAAAACAGTCCACCCAGCAAAGGCGTGTTTTAGAGATTTTTCGGTCCCTTGGATAAGCAACATGGTTGTTTGCTCCCGAGCTCTGTGTGCGTGTGTGTGTACGCATGCGTGAGTACGTGAGTGCACCCACAGGCCGTGCACAGACCATGATGGGAATAGAAATAATTTATCTGGGAATGCTGAGTGAGTTATTATTAAATCGCTTCTCTCTCCTGCACCATCAGCGCCCACCCATTGAGCTCCCCTCTGTACGAAGAACTGCACCAAGCACAGACAATACTAGAGTCACCGAGACATTTATGTTCTTTGCCCCCAAGACCTTGGTACTGATGTGAATACCCTGGAAACAAAATAAGAGAAGGAGATGGGGGCTGGGGGTGGGGGACAAGGGAATGACAGAGAAAATGTAAATGTTTTTGTATAATATACCAGGCCAGCCTCGACACCCAGTGTTTGGAGATTTGCTGGAACAAAAGGTCTTTCCTGATGCGTGCATGACAAGCAGCATTTCAGGCAGGGTCCCTTTGCTTTAACAAAACAGAAAACAAACCTCCTCTCCTTTACTCCATCTGCTGCACATTCCAGATGGGAGGACAGTATTATGCTTTCTGAGGTCTTGAGCTTTGGTGAGATCTTGATGCCTGACTTACTGAGTTCACTGTTTCAGGCCTGATCCTTTCTTTAGCCAGCGAGCATGACTTTTCCCTGGAATGACATCCTTACCAAATAGAGCAGGAAACAAATCCTTGAAAGTTGTAGTGTTTCCTCACACTGCTTAGGGGAGATACGACATCAGGTTAGGTCTTCGCTAGGAGAAAGGGACATCAAAAGGGACACAGCGTGGACTCAGCCCACCAGGCTGACCCGAGTATGTCCAGCCCAGATGGCTCCTGACCCAAGGGGCCTGGCTCACCTGCTTTTGGATCTACACTGTCCTAGGCGCTGGTTTCTGGTGTTCAGAAATAGCCCAAGTGAAATCTGTCAGATGGATTAAGTTTCTCCCAAAGGACAGAGCTCTGCTGGTTTGCAATCCTGAATCATCAATTTATTAATAATGAAACCATTCAGCGTGGTAGAAGGGAAAACGGGCTTGGAAATGTTTGCTGCCAAATTTAGGTGCCTGCGCTCCTTCGGGCGACCCAGGAGGAGCTGCCCACACTCCCAGCCAACATCTCAAAGCCTTTGCCTGCTCGCAGAAGAACCAGTCGTCCTTAAATGGTCATACAGACGGAGAGGAGGCAGGACAACTCTCAGGCAGCTCAGATGCTGAAGGCAAGGGAAGAGAAAGAAACGAAAAGACTTTAAACACATTCTCTTTCCAGCCCCTGCTGAGAATTTTAAACGCCTTGTCCTCTGGCATATTTGAAGTCTGCATTTTATTGTCTGTTTAACTTACCCAGCGTGCCTCTGGGGCGGGTGAGAGCTGAGTCTTTGCATGTTTGTGTCTAGTGTTGGGTGCACTGTTGGCACTCGGAGCAGCAGAAAATAATACGGCTAAAATCCACGGCGGCAGCGGGCGGCCTGGGCCCAGCAGGTAAAAGCCATCTGGGTGGTGTGAGGAGGGCGCAAGATTTCCAGAGCCGCGAGGAGCAACGCCGGGGAAGGAAGGGAACATCGAGTAATGATTGCCTCCTGGAAATGGGTCTTGGCCTTGCCCACTGGGAGCCTGGAGGGAGAGTTAGGAGGTTCACCCCTCTGGGAAGGAAAACTCAGGAGCCGTCCCGATGCTGACCTTGCTAGAAGATGCATGTATCAGACCAAAATAGTGGTTCTCTTGCTTGGACTGGCGGAGTGGAGTCTGAGGCTCAGAGCTGGGCTCTTTCCCGGGCTCGCCGTGTAACCCTGCCCCCACGCCCAGGCCACAATCCCACACGTTCGTGCATTTGCTCAGTCTATTTGTCCCTCCTCTGCACCAGGCACTGTGCAAACACTGAGCATATAAAGGTATCCAAGACACACAGTCCCTGCCCTCAGGGAGCTCACCTTCCAAGAGGGATACCTACAGAGGGGGTAAGTGCTACGGATACATAGCTTGAGAGCCACGATAGGGTCCTCTCTTCCCTTCCTCCACACACCAAGCAAGAACGGTGATGTAGGGTGTCCAGGAGAACAGGGAGTCCCGGTTCCTACTCACTGGGGGAGATCGGGGAACTGTCCTAGCCGGCCTCTCTCAATTTGGGAGGGAAAATCGGGAGAAATCCATTCAAACATATCTTGCAGGCTGTAGAGCTTGATAAGAGGAAGAAGGGAAAGGGGAAAGGAGAACAAAAAGAAGGAATGGCACTCTCCTTCGGAAAGAGAAAAAGGTTATTAGCACAATTTTCCCCTTCAAAGCATGTAAGTTATCTTTAGTAAGGAATATGCACTGTCGGACGTTCAAAGGCCAATGCTCATTTGTCAAAATTCACTTTTATTATTAAGCTATCATAATTCAGTTCCTGGAACACTCAAGCGAACAATTTTCCATCTAGATAAGACCCTTGGGAGAGGACCAGAAGGAATTCTTTACGGACATCATTAAAAGAAGCTGCTATAGAAATAAAAGGAGAAATAATAATTCCCATTTATTGCGTGTCTACCATGCGCCGCACATTGCACATAACGTCACTTCATCTTCACAAACGGTCCTTCTGGGTAGGTATTATCTTCTCTCTTTTACACTGCAGTGAACTAAGGCTCAGAGAAATTAAGTAGCTTACCTAAGATCACAATGTTATTATGTGGAATCACTGAGATTCGAACCATTAGCTAGTTCACTGAGTGCAAGATGGATCTGGAGGAAAAACTCCCCAGTCCCAGAACTGTGTCAGCAAAAATGACAATAAAACCTCAGGGTGGAATCTTGTATGGGGGTTGGGAGGTCCCAGGGACCATGGCCCACACGTCCCATCACCGTTATCAGCCAACGTCTCGTCATTCAAAATCCCTGTTCTCCCCTTCAAACAGGGCCTCATACTTCACATCCCATTTTCTTGAGGTCTTGCTCTTTGCACAGCCACGTATGTCTTTATCTGTTACTGATTTCATATAAAATGACTTGCACTATAATAGGAACTTTCTGGAAACAATGCTATAACAACAACAAAAAAAGTCCAAAGGCCCGGTGGGATTTTCAGACACGGTGACAAGCCTCGTGGGTTCTCAGCAGCAGGCCGTTCCCTCCATGCTGGGCCCAACCTTGCCCTTACCACTCTTCACGTGGGCCACAGCGCTCAGCCTTTCCCACCAAAGTGACAGACATCCAGAGCCCTGGATGGACACAGCCCAGGATGGACAGGAGTGGTGTCGTTCTAGGTGACTGAATGAGCTCCAGGGATGCTGAGGACACAAACTGCCAAGTCTGTGAACGTCTGAACCCTCCTGGCCTGCAGAACTTTGGAAACAGGCCGGCTACCCATTCCTGATCTTCTTGCTCTTCTTCTTTATGCCCCACAGCACCTAGAAAACCTCATCCGCAGGGCAGGTGCTGGATAATATCTTCCGATTGGTTCACCCCTTTCAGCCTAGTGTCTTGGCTGAAAGGACGGAGCCTCCAGGACAGGGGTGAACTCCCACTGTTGGCAGTGTTCCAGCCAAGCCAGGCTGGGGACATGGCATTGGGAATTCGTGTCCTAAAGTGTTGGACGGGGTGAGCTGCTGGTGCTCGCGCAGTCCTGAAGAAGGCTCTCGTAGGATCCCTTTAAGAATATAGAAATAGGGTACCCTTAGAAAGGGATTCTATTAATAATCAACTCATCCTAAGAGAACATCAATAAATCAGGAGACAAGATTACCAGTGTGTGATTTGAGGGAATATAACTACAAATGGTATTAGTATCAAGACAGCTGCAACCCAGTGAAATGTAAGTACTGCCAACAGGGATCTGGTCTGAGTGGATCCCATGTAAGTCCGAAGGAACAGACTTATCAATACTTATTTTCCCAGGGCAATCCTGGGGAAAGAATGGCTAGTTCAGGGGCACCTGAGCATTCTGCTATAAACCCAAAATGTTATCTCTGTTGTTGGGCAGGGATACTTCACTAGGGGTTTCTATTCCAGATCAAGGATCCTTTAGGGTCATCCACCTCCCTTTGTTCTGAAGCTCTGATCGCTAAGCAAGCTTCTGATTACCAAGTCAATCTTCTGAATAATCTGACACTGGGTAAGAGATGCATGAGAATTCTGATCACTGAAATAGAATATCCTGCATTGTGAAAAGCAAATATGGACATTTGAGTTTATAGATCAGTTTATTGCAGGCCATAATACTAATGGCTGGTCCCAGGAACTCAGTGACCACACCAAGGCCCTACACCATGGGGAGAGCCTCACCTGATTGAAGCCTTAGAGTCTCAGGCAGCTCTGTGCTCACCTCTCTCTGACTGAAATAGATGCCAGCTCTGAGATTTGGTGATCAAGAATTCTCCGATTCGTCCTGAGATGGAACACTAAGGGGCCTGCAAGGCCTGGGCATGCTACTGACCAGATGAGCAAAGGGATATGAAGAGGGGCTGGGGAGGCGGCTCTCACCATCTTTTTCTGAATACATCCTCTTAAACAGACGGAGACTAGGGCAAACGTTCTCAGAGATCTTTTGGAAACGGCCAGCAGAATCTTTTCCATTCATCCTTCTTTTCTTGATATTTTTTAAAATCAGAAAAGGTCAAAGGTTTTGAAATGTCCTGAAAGAGTGAGCTAGTGGAAAAACTCCCTCCACTGGAGTCTCACAGTCAGCCAGTCATTCTCTGCGGCTCCCGCAGTGGACAAGGGGAAGGACACACTGCCAGGTGGTGTCTCCGGGGCTTCTGTCCTAAGACCACACCACCACGTGGAAAACCATCTGAAACTCTATCAGCTGCCCGGCACCCAAGTCCGCACAGACATTTCCAATCTGAGACATGAAAGTGAAGAAATACAACAGGTTTTCAAAGCAGCAGTTGACTCACCCCCATACTGCTTGGTGGCTGGTCTCAAAAAAGAGGTGGCCGTACCATTGCCATGGGAACCTCCACCTTGACTCACCGGCTTTTATTCAGACCTCCAGCGGAACATCCTGTTCCTGTCCCTGATTGCAGCTTATGACCTACTTCTACGTGCTGGAGCGAGAGGCCCCAGTGCGATACCTGGGAGCCGGGAGGCCCCAACCCCTGCTCCGTTCCCTCTCCAGCAGAGAGCAAGGCACAGCGCTCTACGGTTGCAGGGTTGCCATAGTTAGAGGCTGACAATATTCAGCTTTCTCTGATGAATGTTTTAAGAGTTTAGTAGATCAAGTGTGAAAGGGATACAGAGTGTGTACGTCTAGAAAATCCTTTCTCCCCACCATGTTTGTCAAATTGAGAGCCTGAACCCACAGGTCTTGCCAAACTTGCCAGAGCCTTGCCCTTCTCTTCAGATAACCTATCGCCACAGCAAATAGCTTAACTGGCTCAAAGAAGTGGCAGGTGGCCATAGGCTGGCTTGGGGACAAAGAGACGAGAGAGCACAGAGAAAAGACAAGGAGTAGAGTTAACTAAAGACTATCAGTGGGTGTGGACACAAACTTTTCACCGTTTTCTCAGGAAGACTATCAGATTTGTCCTGCTGCTATAGTTGTTTTTGTTTTGTTTTGTTTTATTTTTAGACAGGGTCTTGCTCTGTTGTCCCTGCTAGAGTGCAGTGGCATCATCATAGCTTACTACAGTCTCAAACTTCTGGGCTCAAGCGATCCTCCTGCCTCAGCCTCCCGAGTAGCTGGGACTACAGGTGCACACCACCACGCCCGGCTAATTTCTCTATTTTTTGTAGAGATGGGGTCTCGCTCTTGCTCAGGCTGGTCTTGAACTCTTGACCTCAAGCCATCCTCCTGCCAATCGGCCTACCCAAAGTGTCAGGATTATAGGAGTGAGCCACTGCACCTGGCCCTATAATTTCATCTTAGATACCTGTAACCATCTTTAACTCTTTCCTCTTTCTCTCTCTCTCCCACATCCAATCCATCACCCAATCGTACCAATATTACCTCCAAACAATATCCCAGATTCACCTACGTCTCTCAAGCACCACGGGCACCAGCCTGTCCAAGCCACCATCTAAGCCAGGACTTCTATAAAGAAGCTTCCTTTTCGCCTCTCTCTGATCCATCCTCACACAATGGCACTGAGCTAGATTTTACAAACACAAGTCAGAACATGTCATTTTTCTGCCCGACAAAGGCTCCCCACTGTGCCTGGCACAGACCCACAGCCCTTCTGCTCGTCCACAGGTCCTCATGGTCCCTCCTGCCCCTGGCCCCTTGACATCACCTGTGCCACCTGCCCACCTGCCATGCTGCAGCCACGCCAGCCTTTCTCCTCCTCACAGCCTCCACGTCCCCTCCCCACCTGCTCATCTTGCAGGGCTTGGGGTAAGTGCCATTTCCTTCGAGAGGCCTTCTAAGACACTTCCAACCTCAGTTAGGACCTCCCGATATGCTCGCCCAGAAGCTTCTATATCTTTCCTCCCAGAGAACTCATCACAGCTTGTTATTATATAATAGCGGTTCTCCAAGTATGGCTACTGGACCGGCAGCACCAGCAGCACCTGGAAGCTTATTAGGAATGCAAATGATCGGGCCCGTGCCACACGGACTGAATCCGAAGCTGAGGGCGGCCCCATCTGTGTTTTAACAAACGCTTTGGGCGATTCTGCTGTACGCTAAGGTTTGAGAACCAGCGCTGTGTTGTCATTCCTACGGCAAACTGATTGCCACACGTCTCCCCGGCTTGAATGCAAACTCCGTGAGCTCACGGCCTGGCACAGAGCAGGCACTTCATAAAACTCTGCTGAGTGCATGAATTACGTTGATTGGCTGGGAAAGATGCAATGAGGCCAAGATCAGTTGCTCCTGCAACTTACTCTGTTCCACGGACTTCAACGGCTGACTCTCCAGCAGGTGCCCGTCCGGGTTCTGTGTCTGGGCCTGTGTCGGTCATGCTGTTGTTCCAACCTGTGGAGCCTCTGCTGCAGAGACAGCAGACCCGCCGCCCTTCCCCCACACTCAGACACTCAGGGAAAGGTTTCTGACAATCAGAGTTGTACCATCATCCCCTTCGCCTTTTAAATCTGTCTTTTGGAAATATCAGAGCTCCACTGAGGGTACAGTGAGCTCAGCAGAGTCTTCCTACAGCAGAGCCTCCTGCTTAAAAGCCAGAGCCAACGGGGAACTGCGCCAGGAGGTGTAGCGTCTGTCATCCGGCACCCGGGGTTGTCAGGTCATAACGGCGATCATGCACTGAGCATTTGCTATGTGCCCGACGCTACTGAGAGCTGCACAACTTCCTATAATCCTCGAAACAATACCGTGCAGTGGGCTATTTCTCCATTTTATAGATATTTTTTTAAATGAGCCATAAAGAGATTAAATATTCTGTCTTACATCGTTCCTTTAGTAGTGGTGGGGCCAGGACGTTAACCTAGAGCTGTCCAAAAAGACTCCTCATTCATGGCGCTTATGCTATCCTGTTCCCCCTAAGTCAGAAAAAGCCCCAGATGTTCACAGTCACCTCAGATGAACAGCCGGCCTGTTGGCTGCATCTAAGCAGCTCACTGGCTCCTGAAGGCTTTCCATGTAGCAATACCAGGGAATGACCCAGGGTACCTGGGCACCACCCAGCCAGGTGTGTAGTTTAGCCAGATACCTGCTAAATCACAGAGCCTGAAAATGTAGCACGAGCATCATGAGCATCTGTCCTGGTTCTCAAACCTTTTGTTTCAACTTGAGCTCAGACCCAACTCCCTTTAGACCACGGTTTTCACAGACGTCCTGTCAGGGACAAGACCAGCTGGACAAACCATGGGCCTAAGCCAACTGGTTATGACTATCTGTGTTCATGGTATATAAACAAGCTGAGTTAACTAACAAAGTGGGAAATGTTAACTTTTTGAAGGGGCTGAAACTTCTTCAGGCCGCCAGGCCATTGATGGCAGCACAAGAGGAGTTTTCTAGATCAAACTAGAGATGTCTGAAAACAAGCCTCTAAAATCCAAGCAACTTTCATTAATAAAATCAGGCCTACTCTTAGAATTCATATTTACTTTTTAGCGTCCACAGTGGTCTGGACGCTAAAAAGTATAACATACTACGGATAATATAAAAATGAATAAGACGTAACCCCTGTCCTCAAAAAGTTTATAATTGATGATATGGGAGGGCTGTGGTGGGGCAGGGAGCAGAGGGCGGAGGATGTGGCGAGGTGCAGAAAAACCACCCTAAAATCATACATGGCAGAACATAGGTGCCAGGGCCAAGGGCTTTGGTGGCTCAGGGGAGGGAGACATCAGATTCAACAGAATATTTCAAGGGAGCCCTAATGAAGAACAGGATTTTCTGAACTGGGCCTTGAAGGGTGGGGAGGAGGGAGCGAAGGTTCCGGTAAAAGTGCAAAGGTGAAAATGTTGCAAACACATTCTGCATCATCCTGATCTGCGTGTCAGGATTGAAGCCGAGAACTGGAGAGTGAGCCAGAAGGGACAGGGAGAGGCAGCTACCAGAGGGAACTACAGGGACACTTTCCCCATCACTTTTTCCCCCCCTCATCATTTCATCTGCCACTTTCAGTTTCCTAAGTATAATGGGTCCTAAATGTTTCTAGAATCTTCCAGCATGCCAAAAGTGTGCAGCTTTCCTCTTTTTCTGCCTTCTCACATTCCTCTCCTCCTTTCTGGATGGCACTAAAGCTGGCGCATGCTCCCTGCCAAGCCACTCCTCGTTCCCTCTGGCTAAGCTGTGCGAATGATCCAAAGGTAGCAGCCCCCTGATGATACAGAGCTAAGCACAGGCTAATTTGAACAAAGCTCACACAAATAGGCCGGTAGAAAACCACTGGGCAGAGATGGTTCAATTAAAGTGTCATTGCTAGTTGAGTTGTTCAAATGTACTCACGGGATTTCCTTTCTATTTTGACTTTTTCTTTAAACCATGACTTATACCAACTACAGGACACACGAAACTGATTTCATCATAAGTTGATTTTATCATGTAATTTGTAAATAATTCCATCACTTTTCCAAAAATGCCCCTTCCTTTTGGAAATGGAGGCCAGGGCCTGCCCAGTGCCACACTCACCAACAGATCATGTCAGTAAGATGAGAACTTCATAACACACACGTTGTGCTGCCATTAGCAACGTTTCCACAAGGAGATGAAGAAGTCCGAGAAAGGAAATCCTGTCTCTTCTCTGGCGCCCACCCGACAGGAAAGAAAGGAAAACCCAGAGGTGTGTGAACGACCAGATTTGTCTGTCAGCTGGAACGACACACCAGCCCATCTCGCACCGTCTGCTTGCATGTGGAGCGAGAACAGAAGAAAAGCTCTGAAAAGCAGACGTCAGTGGTCTTTGTCTCTTGACGTCCAAGATCACAACCCGAGCAATGTGATCTCCGAACTCTGTGTAAGGTTGCGCTGGCCTGGGGCAAACCTTTGCGCTTAGGAGAGCAGGACAGCGGGCGTCTGGTCCCTGTAAGGGACACGTGAGATGCAGACAGCTCAGGCTGGTAGGAACATGGCCCTCGGGGCTGCCTCTGTTTTGCTCCGATGCCAAGATCTGGCTCAGCATTAGAAGAGGGGAAACGGAGACGCGTATGATTCAGAGTGCGGTGGAAGTGCAATACAGGCGTGGTTGAAGAGGCAGGAAGCCCTGAAGGCGTTTGTTCTTGAAACTTTAGCTTGGATGTAAAAATGTCTAATTATTCTTATAGAAAGACCTGCAACATGATAGATTTTTATTCTTACAATATTCTAGAACCTTTCTTTTTGGGTCCCTGATGTTGGCTCCGAGCATACCCTTGTCCTTACATGAGGTCAAGTGTAAAACATTGCATTTTTGCTGGTTTTGGACTCTATTCTGGTGGGCTAAGTTCTAAATGTGAATTAAGTTCCTTCTCACACCCCTGGGTTCCTCCAAGCCTGACAATGAGTCACTCAACTGTACCCTGGCCCTATTGTACTATTATCTCACTCCACCATGAACACGCTCAATACTTTGCTCCCGGAAGATTTACAATACCTTTCAGGCCAAAGCTAAATGGATTTCCCCAAATCCTGGGAACACAGGAAATACGAAGCTCGTTTCATAGATGAGAAAGCCAAATATCGGCCAAGGAAAAAAAGGCATCTGAAGTTGACACGGAAAATTCAGGCTGGACAAGACGGAAGCTGTACAGCCTAGCTTGGTGCCCCAGGGTGAGAAGATGAAGACAGCTTGTCTTTTCACATCCAGAAGGATACTAGCTGCTCACCTCTTCCTCTTCCTTCCTCTACTTAGCCCCGGATTCTACTCATGATAGAAATTCTCAGGCTGTGACTCCACAGGTCTCCCCCACCCATCCACCCACGAATCTTCCAGAGGAAGACCCTGCTTGCAAACTCTGTAAACATCACTCCTCTAGGGAGTACCCAGCAGAAAGGAATCCGAGAGGTGCCCTGTGCAGAGCTGAGGTCTAGAAACATCTGCCAGGTCATCTATTAAGATCAAATGACAGCACATTCGCCCAGAGTGGAAAGCAGGCTAAAGGAGCGAAGTAAGTGCATCTATAAAATTGGCACCCCTCACTGCAAAGACTCTGGCTGCATGTAGGCTGCAAAGTCAAGGCTGACGTTTTGGGTTTCCCCAAGAATTAAGATAAACACAGATCCCCCAGGGTCTTTTTTTCCCCAAGTGAAAGTGTTCTTTTATTGGTGGAAGCATTTTTATCAGCTGTGTGTTTTTTTTTATTTTAAGAAGTAATGTACAATTGTAAGAATATTTAAACCCTAGAAAAATAAGGAAAAGAGAAAACATCCTCCTTCTTTATTTACGCTACACCTCCTCCGAACCCATTCTCCAGAGTTAATCATGTTTTAACTGTAAATCCGAGGGAGGCTTTTCCGTCTTCGTGACAGTCCCTGACATCAAGCGTGTGTGCGTAAGAGGCAATAATAATAAAACCTCTGTACACTCAGTGCTCACTATATGCCAACCACTTTTTTTTTTTTAAGAGACAAGGTCTCACTTTTGGCCCCAGGCAGGAGTGTGAGGTGGCGCAAGCATAGTTCACTGTAGCCTCAGACAGGGCTCAAGTGATCCTCCCACATCAGGCCCTGGAGTAGCTGAGACTCCAGGCACCGGCTGCCACGCCTGGCTCCCAAGCCCTGTTGTAAGCATTCTTGCACACGTACACTCATTAAATCTGCACGACATTCCCATGGGCTGGCAGAGGCAAGATTCAAACCAGGCAAGTGACCACAGAGTCTGGGGTGGACACTCCTCACTCCCCCACTGCCCCTGACCCGTGCCCTTAGGTCGTCCCCACTTGGCAAGCCACTGCTTGCTCTTGACTCTCCATTCCAACCCTCTGACCCTCAGTTTTCGAGTCAGACAAATCTTGGCATAAATTATATCTCTACCACTCACCAGCTGTGTGACTTTGGGCTGTTTTCTTAACCTCTATGAGCCTCCATTTTCTCATCTGTGGAATGGGGAGACTAATGCTTCATGAAGTGATTGTGAGGGAAGAAATGTAACAAATTATAACACAATTAGCAAAGTACCTGGTGCACTATAGATGCTCAGGAAATATTTTAAAATAAATGAAGAAATGAAGGTGGCAACAGTGGATCTTAGAACTAAGTTTACCTTTATTACATTATTGTAATTGATGGCTGTGTCCCCTGTTGATTGCATAGCCCCTAACGCCTTAATCTCTGCAAGATACATTAATATCACTTGTATTGAGTGAAGTGTCTCCTAGCCGAACCAAAAGTGTCATTCTTTCTCTTTGTGGCTGTTTATCAAGAACCTCATTTCGAAACCTATCACGTACAAACACTCCCAGCAAGCATCTGTCAGTCATTTTATTGTTAAATTCTCAGTCTTGGTAGCATGTGCTTACTGTGTAGAGTTTTTCCTAAGTATGGTTACCTGATACCTGCTCAAGCCAGCCCTCTGGCCTCAGGTACATTTTTTATAATAGCTTTATTGAGATAGAATTCACATACCATAAAATTGATCCTCAGTTTTAAAGTGTGCAAATCACTGGTTTTTCGTGTAGTCACAGAGCTGTGCGACCATCACCACTATCTAATTCTAGAACGTTTTCATGACCCCATACCCTTAGCAGTCACTTGTCATTTTTTCCTACACCCAACCCCTGGCAACCACTAATCATTTTTCCTGTCTCTATGGATTTGCCTATTCTGTACACTTCATGTAAATGGAATCATATGATGGGTGGCTTTTTGTGACTGGCGTCTTTCCCTTAGCATAATGCTTTCGAGGTTCACCCATGATGTAGCATGTATCAGTACTCTGTCTGTTTCTATGACCACATAACACTCCATTATATAGGTACAGCACAGTTTGTTTTCATCAATGGATGGACATTTGGGTTGTTTTCTCCTTTCGTCTATTATAAATAATATTGCTATAAACATTCATGTACAAATTTTCATGTGGACAGGTATATTCAGTTCTCTTGAGTATACACCTAAGAGTGGAATTGTTGGGACATTGGGTGACTCTATGTTTAACTTTTTGAGAAACTGACAGACTGTTTTCCGAGGTAGCTATACCATTTGACATTCCAACCAACAATGTACGAGAGCTGAAATTTCTCCACATCCTCACCAACACTTGTTATTATCTGTTTCTTATTATAGCCATTCTAGTGAGTGTGAAGTAGTATCTCACGGTGGTTTTGATTTGCATTTCCGTAACAACTAATGATGTTGAACATCTTTTCATGAGCCTATTGGTCATTTGTATGTCTTCTTTGGAGAAATGTCTGTTCAAACCCTTTGCCCATTTTTAAATTGGGTTATTTGTTGGCCTCAGATATTTTTATAACTGCTGTCGTAAGTATGATACATTGGAAGGATCACAGGCATACCTGTATTTGACCCATATTTGATTCTGGCTCTATCACTTAGCTATGTGACCTCAAGAAAGACTATTTCATTTCTCTGAACCTTAGCTTTATTATTTACATGAAAGGGAGTCATAGCTCCCTCCCAGGGCTGTTATGAGGAACAAAGGAGATGGATAAATCATCAAGCACAGTTTGGTGCACCCAATAGACACTCAACATTTTGTGATACCCTCTCAACCCTCTGCCCTCAGTTTAAACACATTTTCCCGCAGGAAGCTGTACTTGACCCTGGCAGATCAATTTCAATATGGTTAGTGGAGTGAGTTGAAGTCTAAAAAGCAGGGCCCCCAGTTGGAAGAGGTCAGTGAGTTTATCATGAGGTCTCTCCTCCATACACATACACACATGTGCGTGTGCGTGCATACACACGCACACACACGCAATGCCTCCACTCAGCATGAGATCATTTGGACAAATACAAACCATCTCAGTAGCCTGAGAAACAGGAGGAAACAGACAATGACAAAAGAGGGATTGTAACCCCTTATTCCAGCACCAGTACTCTGTACGATCTCTGCAATTTTGAATAGCAAGACTTTAAGAATGGGGTGGCTTGAGAGGGTTGGGTAATATGACATTCAGAGCCTGGCTTTCCATAAGAGCAGTCTGGCTCCTGCTTATTAACAGTCTGGTAATGCACAAGGCCTGTCATTTGTTCTTTCTCTAATGAATGGATAGGCTGTTTAATTTCCTGATGGGCAACCTAGTAATTTTAGTCTCCCCACTCCAAGCCTTTGTCTGGTTTGTTCCATATGCATGAAAACAACCTTCTTCCTCCCTCTATCATGTGCTGTCTTTCTCTGCATTAAAGCACAGCTCAAAGGCCATTTCCTCTAAGTAGTCTTCCCAATTAGGGGAGGATAAGCACTGAATGCATGGCCAGACTGATAACCGCACTCAGTCACTAATCCTGCAATCATTTATTGAGCATGTACTATGTGTAAGACATTGCACTATGTATTAGGAAAACAAAAGTGGATATGGCAAAGTCTGTGTCTACAAAAAGTTCATAATGTGTTGGGCAAAATGGGTATGTAAACATATATTTACAAATGACATGATATTTCAATGATTGCTTTAAAGCAATTTTCATCACTGGAGCTCACAGAGTAGGATTTGCAAGAATAGCAGATGCTGAAGTTTCGTCTTTCTTCAGTTACCCCATGAGACACTTCTCCATTTGTATACGATCACTAGAAGAGAGGATTGAAAAACAACACATTTCTTCATTATTGTGTGTTAAAGAATACTTTGGAGAAGGAAATCAGAAGAGAAGAAATGAAATAGAACAGATTTTTGAATGGTTTTTCTAAATGGAAAAATAAAAATCACAGGAAAGTATTAAAATCAATTCATAGTTTAATTTTGTTCTATATGAGTAGAAGCTACAGGGAGAAATTCTGGCAAGGGGAGAATGATTTCTATCTCCCATGTTCCCCAGAACCTGACAAGGGTTCCCATCTAGCCCACGCCCCATGGACGGGATCCTCAACCTTCTCTAGACCATTTGCTCATTTTTCTTTTTTTGGAGACAAAGTCGTGCTCTGTCGCCCTGGCTAGAGTGCAGTGGCATCATCATTGCTCACAGCAACCTCAAACTCCTGGGCTCAAGCGATCCTCCTGCCTCAGCCTCCTGAGTAGCTGGGACTACAGGTGCATACCACCACACCAGCTAATTTTTCTATTTTTATCTATTTTTAATAGAGACAGGGTCTCACTCTTGCTCAGGCTGGTCTTGAACTCCTGGGGTCAAGCAATCCTCCCGCCTTGGCCTCCCAGAGTGCTAGGATTACAGGCGTGAGCCACCGCGCCCAGACTGTTTGCTCATATTTCAAATGAAGACATTGAACTGGCATGTCCTGAAGATTCCTTGCAGTTCTGACTGCCTATGAATCAGAGTGGGCAGTGTATTCATGTATTTATTTATAGCTGGGAGAAAGGAAGAACATATGAGTCGCAGAAAAGGTGGGGTTGTCTTGACATTTATTTGGTTGCAGAGGGCAGTGAGGGAGTGAGAAGGACCCTTTTCATTGCTTCTCTTTCTCAATAGTGGGGGCAGAACCACAGAAGGGACGCACAGAGCCCTGTAGAAACTGCGAGGAAGCTCAGGGAGGATTAGGAACTGGGGAAGACGGCAAACAGGTTCAGCAGCATCGTTTTTCTAGATTAGGAAAATGTACAACCAACAGTTTGCGGTAACCAGGCTCCAACGTGACAGAGGAGATGTGGGGATCGACAATGTGTTTTAAAAATAAGGGACAATGACAGGTGGCCCTCAGCCCCCAGAAGACGTCCAGGACAAGTTGCCGTATAAACCCCAGGTATGTGGCTCCCTGGGGGACACTTGTCACGATGTTTCTGTAGCAAGGGCTGGATGAGGCAGGATGCCAACGTCACTCTGCAGGCACAGGCTGCAGATAAACCACTTCTGACTCATATCTCCAACCGAAATAACACCTTGAGCCAGCCAACTTCCCTTCCTTCTCCACCAAGAATGTTTCATGCCCTTATTTCTTTGGATCACATATATCAGATTCTTACTCTTTCTGACATACCCCTACAGCCTGGGTCCAACTACAATAGCGATTAGTGCCTCCTTTGAAAGAAACCCAAGAAATGGCTCCAACTCTACTAACTACACTCTTGGCAGAAACGATCATTGTATGACCCAGCCCATCTTTCTGGCCTCATTCATTCATTCTTCCACTCATGGACTGATTTATTCCTTCATTTAGCCAACATTGGGCTTTAATAAGCTACAGGCCTTGGCCAAGTCACTTAACTTCTGTGTCTCAGTTTTTTTCACCTGTAAAAAGGGATAATAATAGTATCTACCGCATAAGGTTATTTTTAGAATTAAGTGAGTTATTAATGCGAAGAGGACATTGACTGGCACATGTTAAGTACCATATAAGCATTAGATTTTATCACAATCATCATTATTATTATTTATTAATAATAGCACTACGTAGTAGGCTAAGCACTCTGCTAGCCACTGGGGATTCCAAAATGATTAAGTCTCAGTCCCTGCCTTCAAAGAGCACACAATTGTCAAAACTAGTAGCTTTATGAAAAGTATTCGCATTGTCGATATTGAAGGAGATGCATTTGGGACACGGTAAGGAGGCAGAATTGAACAGATATTAACAGAATGGGTGTTTGGGGGCGACAGGGGAGGAGTGTGATGTGAGTGCAGGGAGAGATGGAGGTGCCATCGATATGCTGAGTGTGAGCTCACTAAGAAACGTTTAAGAGGCAGCTGAATAAACAGATCTTATGCTTAGATGAGAGATCTGGAACAGAGATGTCCCTTTGGGAGTCACAGAAATTTAAACAATTGCAGGAGAGAATGAGAGCCAGCAATGGGAGCGAACACCTCTATGCCTTTTCTATGTGCTAATATTACCCCAAATATCCTACCTCCTCCTGTCAGCCTGCAAAGCCTGGTCATTCCCCAACATCTTCCCAGGCGTCTGCTCCTCTGGGCGTCTTTATCTGAGCACCAAACTGAATAGAGTTAACCAGTCTTTATGCCTCAGGTGTGTACTAACACGTGCTCACTTGCTTGCACATGTTACACTAAAAGCAATTATCCATTTGCAAATCTCTGTTCCTCACTTAGACATGTCCACACTAAGAAATGGAGATTGATTTCTACCCATCTTCATATTTCCACATCCTAGCACAGAGCCTAGATCATATCCATGCTTTTCTCAGCTTACTAAATAAATAAGCATAAATAGGACCCAGTTCCTTAAAGAATGTATAATTTTAGGACAAGCAGAACTCTATGAAATCTTAAATAATAGGAGCTCAATGCAAGGTAAGCGATGTCTCAGAAAAGGACAGCAATAACTCCTACCTGAGTAGTTGAGGGCAATAAACTTCAAATGTGGACCACATAACTCTTTCAGTAAAAAGATTCTGGGTACAGCGCACCATATATAATTTATCTACTTATAAATTATGTGTGTGTCTTATTTTATTATTGTGCTTTGCACATTTAAAATATACAGGAAAATAAAAATTAAAAGAGAATGCAATTAAAATACAAGTGCCAATATTTTCTTCCTGTGCCCCATGGCACACCACTTTGGAGACCAGTGATCTAGAGCAGAGCCATCCAGAATGGGGTCCCCCGGCCGGGCATAACCCATGTCGTTGCTAGTCTGTGCCAAGATAAGCACAAAAATGGAGAGTAAGTCCCTGGAAACTTCTACAGTGATTCGACTAGGTCAACGTATGTCTGCTGAATATAATAATTAAAAAACATAGTCTTGTATTTTGCATTTCTTTGTTTCTTATTTTATTTTTCTAACTTACTTCTTTACTCACTATATAAATTTAGTAATTTATGTTTATTATATAAAAGCATTGATCCCACCGTGGATTGCGAACTAAAACCAAAACAAAACAAAATAAAAATCTGGTGTTTCACCACAGAGAGCTTGAGAAACTCTAGAGCCGACAGTCGGTCTGAGAGCCCTTAGCTGGAAGGACCTTGGAGAGCGAGTCCCTGCAGAGTGGCAGGGTCCCCTGGCTTCAGAACTGGGGAGCAGCATGGCGGCTGCGGTGGCCTGGGGAGGGTTCCTGGAGGCTGCAATGAGGACAGGGAAGTCTTTTCTCCTGACTGCTCCCTGCCCCTGGGTGGTGCTGCCCGCTCTCCTCTAGGTTCCTGAGGCCTCCATGCACCATACAAAACACGCTTTCGGTCTGTACGGAACTGAGGTGTTTGGAAGAGTTACACGCCGGAAGTCTGTTCCTTCCAAGGGTGCTCATCCTGTCCCCAGATCAACTGTGTGTGTCTGCCTTCCCTCCTCTGTTCCATAATGTGTCACTTGCCATTCCTGACCTGAACTCTAAGTACTTTGCACTGTCTCACCCTCCCTATTGACACTTCATAAATATTTCTTGGCAAGGCCAGTGAACACATTAAAACATCATTCTCTTCTCAGACACATTGAGTTGATGCCATTTAATTGGATGTTTTCCTCAGTAGCTTCATAATTCTTTTGTTCTAGCTTAACCACCAAATTCAGCCGCACGTCAGAGCCGGCAACTTGTGGAGAGAGTCTGTGCAAAATGGGGCAATTTAGCAAGTAGCGTTCCATTTATAACCTCGACGCTCGACATGGGCAGTGAGAGCTCTTCCATTAAAATGCACAGCCACCAGTCCCTGTCCTAACAGCTGACTAATCACAGGCACAGGGAACTGCTCCAGACACTGGCTGTGAGGCCCCTTCTCACGGCAACCCTGAGCCAAGCGACAAAGCTCCATCCCTTGCTTCTCGGACCTCTGTGGAACAGGTGAAGCCTAGAACATGTGACAGCTCACATTTATGGAGCATATACTACAGTCCTAAGTGCTTAAAATGTATTACTTCATTCTAGCCTCCCCAAATCCTTTGAGAAGATTTTTTAAATTGTCGTAAAATATTCATAACATAAAACTTAACATTTTAACCATTTTTAAGCAAACAGTTCAGTGACATTAAGTACATGTACATTCTTCAGCAACTGTCACCATTATCTATCTCCAGAACTCTTTCATCTTCCCAAACTGAAACTCTGTACCCGATCACTCCCCGTTCCTTCCTCCCTTCAGTCCCTGGCAATTGTACTTTCCGTCCCTATGAATTTGTCTACTCTAGGAATGAGGATGGTATTATTATTATTATCTTCTTTAAGGAAGAGGAAACTGAAGCACAGACCGTTTAAATACCTTGCCCAAGGTAACAGCGTTAGCAAACAGAAGAGCTGGGATAACAATTCAGGAAGTCTGGCTCTGGAGCCCACTTGGCCAGGAGAAAGAGAATAGAGGTGCCGCTGGGGAGAGGAAGAGGTGCCTCGTTTCCTTAAAGTTTCATGCACTTAAGTGCACATATAGTAGTAACATCCATCGGGTGTCGGGCAGGTGGGAGGGGGAGGAGGGGATGGGTGTATTCGCACCTAATGGGTGCGGTGCACCGTCTGGGGGATGGACACGCTTGAAGCTCTGACTTGGGTGGGACAAAGGCAATGTATGTAACCTAAACATTTGTACCCCCATAATATACTGAAATTAAAAATAAATTAATTAATTAAATTTCTTTTTAAAAAAAGATTCATATGTCCTAGATTCAGGGCTGCAACCTGACCAGTAGCAGGAGAAGAGTGGTAAGGGGCTCCGCAGATCCAGGACTCAAGGTGGGAGAAGGAGACGGGGATTCCTGCTGCTTGATTGTCCCTTCTAGCGCCTCCCACCAGCGCCGCCAGTGTCCAGAACTCGCACACGCACGCGCACGAGCAGGAGCAGCAGGAATTTGAGTTCTGGGTCCAGGCCCACCTGGGTTCCAGGTGCAGTTCTGCGATGTGCTACATGTCTGCTTTTGGACAATTTGTCTGCCCCTTTCTGAGCTTCCATTTCTTCTTCGTTGATGTGGGAATGATATTATTAAACATCGATGATATCTTACAGGAAAGCTGAGAATAAGCGCTACGTGCAATGAATTTGTAAAATCCCCAGGCCCAGTGGCTGACACAGAGCAGAAACTCAACAATCGTGAACTCCAGTGTCCCTTATCCACGTCAGCCTTCCTTGAAAGGAAACCGAAAAACCTCCACGGACACCCTGGGGCCCAGCCAGCCCGTGGCCGCTCTGGATGTCCAGTGTGCAGGGAGCGGGGAGTGGGGAAGGGGAGAGACGTGGCTGAAGGGAAGAACTGGTTGGGATCCAGGCACGAAACCAGATCCCCAGAAATACCGGTGCTGCCCCTTGCGTCTCCAGCACTGGCAGGACAATCAGAACAGGGGGATGCTGGCGGGCTCCCAGAAAGATCAATGCTGGAAAAAGCCAAACCCCTGACCGTCCGTCCCTCGGCCAGCAGGCAGGCTGGACGGCTCCTGCCCGGCCCAGGGCACCTCTTTACGGT
>CAUYSK010111017.1:0-43629 GCA_963575035.1 Avahi laniger
ATTCATTGATATCCTACTGATGTCAAAAATGTGGGAGGAATTTAGGATGCAGATATAAAAACACAATAACTGCTCTTGAGAACCTCACAGCTAATGGAAGAGGGGAGAAAAATGATATAATATGGTGTAAGGTAAGTCACAAATTTTCAGATTCTTGGCTCGGCACAGTGGCTCATACCTGTGATCTTAGCGTTCTGGGAAGCCAAGGGAGGAGGATCGCTTGAACTCTGGAATTGGAGACCAGCCTGAGCAAGAGTGAAAGCCCGTCTCTAATAAAAATAGAAAAAATTAGCCATGATGGCTCGCGCCTATAATCCAGCTACTCGGGAGGCTGAGGCAGGAGGATTGCTTGAGCTCAGGAGTTTGAGGTTTCAGTGAGCTATGATGTTGTCACTGCACTCTATCTGGAGTGACAGAAGGAGACTCTGTCTCAAAAAAATTTTCAGATTCTTGACAATATAGTAAACAGACAAAAGCTGCTACTGCTTTAAAAAAAAATAACAGAAGAGAGAAAAGCGTGGATCTTAGGAATCATCAAAACCGTGCTAACCTCTGGAAAGTCAAAGGCTATCAAATGGTGAGCGACAACAGCAGTGGAGGTCTGGCACACAGGGAAAGAGTGAGCATGGTTGCAGGGCTCAGAGACGAGAGTATGGGTTTGGAGAGAGCTTTTAAATTCTGTTCTTGCCTGAACACCGTATTGATTTGGGCAATTACCACTGCTGTGGGCTAAGAATTGGCAGCAACTTCTTAGTGGAAAGCTAAAGCCCTCCTTTAGTGACAAGCTGGTGAGTAGCCACCCTTAGGCACTCAGCCCTCTAACCTATTTTCTCCAGCTGATAGAGGCCCACTTAGTCTAAAGGAGATTGCTTCCTCCCTGGCCTACTTCTTTCTAAGGGAAGATACATTTGAATTTCTAACCTGCCAACTTTCTTGTTACTACCTGAAGCTCTCTACCTTGGACCTTATCCACTCACCTATATTATACACGCTAATGACAACTTTGGTCCCTCCGATAACACTTATCAGGTAGAAGAGTTTTTATTCCAAGACATGAGCTCACAGCCTAAGAGTTTCAATGCATTTAAAGAAAGACAACTATCCTTTGACCAGCATCTTCCCAATTCTACCCTGCCCTGCCCATCCACCACTGGTAAACACCATTCTACTCTCTACTTCCATAAATTTGACTTTTTTATATTTCACATATATGTGAGATCATGTATTTCTGTGCCTGGTTGATTTCAATTTCATTTAGCATAATGTCTTCCAGGGTCATCCGTATTGTCACAAATGACAAGATTTTCCCTTTTTTAAAGGGAAAATAGTGTTCCATTGTGTGTATACGCTTACATACATACCAGATTTTATTTATTTATTCCTATGTTGATGAACACAGGTTAATTCCATATTTTGGCTATTGTGAATCATTCTGCAACAAACATGAGAGTGTGGATATCTCTGACATACTGATTTAAGTTTTTCTGAGTATATGCCCAGAAATGGAGTTGCTGATTTCTACAGTAGTTCTATTTTAATTTTTTGAGGAACCTTTGTACTCTAATACATATCACATGAAGCAAGATCACAGGAGCAAGCAGATAAATATATTTAGTATAGTAAATATTCTCAAAATGATATGAGAGGATATTAATAAACCAAAAAGAAGCAAGATATCATAAAAATATTCAAGTAAGCATGAATTATGCATACTACTATCAAAAAAAAGAATAAAGAGATGTGATGTAATGGAAGAAAAATTAGTGAGTAGAGTGATCAGCTTGCCAAGAATGCAAAAGGGGATAACTTGAAATGAAGTTAATTGTATATATGACTAAAACAGAGGCATTCTAAATATTTATGGACAGAATTGATCTCCTCCCCTTTTGTATACTTTAACATGGCACAATCCTGGTATATTTCATTAGTGTGAAAGACTGGAAGAAGAAATAGATACAGAGAATATGATTGCAATGCTTTACTGCCCTTCAGAGGACCTATAAGAAAGAACAAGCAAAGGATAATAATTATGCATTTAAAATGATTAAATACTAATGCTGAAAACTTCTCAAGTGATGAAATGGTGAAATAAATTGCTGATACTTTAATCTAGACACATTTAGATTAACAGGATGTCTACAAGGCAGTTTGAAAAATGCCTTGTACTTACACAGTACAGCATAGTCCAGACTCAACAGCCTTTGCCTTTGGTCCCTGTTTGTGAATTGACTGATATCTGTACATGTATTATAGCCATGGTATGAAGTTAATAAAATCTTTTATTCAGACACATAAAAATGTGGTTGTATAATTCAGAGTTTTAAAATTCCATGAGAGTGGCACAGTAAAACAATGGATGCTCTAGATGTTAATGATAATTTTAAAATTGAAAATATTTTCCTTCTAATTAAAAGATAAGTCAGTATCGAAGGAAGTTATAATTTATATAACTAGGATGATTAAAACATTATATCAGCCTTCCAACAAGTTGTATTTTTTTCCTAAATCAAAATATTATATCAAATTTAGATATATCATATTTAACATTTTTACTATAGATATTTTACCATTTAACATAGAATGAAAACTTTTAAATAAAATAATATGAAGAATAATAAAATAAAATAATAATTTCATTTCAAGTCGACATAATTTATGCATCATGATAAAATTATTCTAAGATTAATAAATATATTTGGTTTGTGTATTGTGGACTTATACTTAAATAAATAAAATAATCTCAATTTGTCACAGGTTACACGTTATAAAGTGAGGAGAGAAATTTTTCTTGGTTCAAATTCCTAGTGTTTATTCCTATTCCACAATTGTTTCAAAACAGTTAATAAAAATAAATTAACTCATACTCTATTTAGTTGCTGTATCTATAAAACATAGACCCCAGTACTATGCATGTAAAAATTTCATCCATTACTTCATTTGATAGATTATATTTATTTATTAGTTTCCACCAAAGTGGGACAAAATATTGTTTTTAAACAAGGAGCTCTGTATTTATTATCTAGCTATACAGCATAATAATTCTTTCTTCAAAGAAAGAGAATGAAAATAATCTTCCTGGAATGGCCCAAGGAAAAAATGCTACTTTCAATGCTCTTCTTTTCCCGGAATGGAACAAGACATGCCACCCTCCCACTGCTACTTCTACAGCCCTCACAATGAGAAATGCTAATGTTCTCATCTCTAAGTGTTTCTCAATAGCACCGCTATCTTGGGAGAAGATATAATTCATAAGCAAAATGCCCCCTCACTGACTTCTGGAAAGCAATTCATCTGAGATTTTTAGAAACCCTATTAAAAATTATCTAAATAGTATATCAGAACTAGTAATCCAATGGGGTATGAGCAATGTTTTTCACCTGATAGATTAGGAGGTGAGGGATCATCTTGATAATCACGGACTTTTTTTACGTTAATGATTGTCGCTGAAACTCATTAAAATCATTAATTTTGTAATTATCAATAATTGATGATAGATAATTATAATTTTTAAAAATTCACTTTAAGTTCTCTAATATAATGTTGGAAAACTGGGACAATCACTACCAAAAAAGAACAGAGAAGGGATCAATATTCCAAATGTTTCTGGTGCTAAAGGAATGCTTTTAACTGGAATTAATTCATTTTGCCAGCATTTTATCCTTCACTTCTCTCCTATGATATTTCAACTTCTGTGGAACAAATCGGGCTGAACAGCAACAATTATCAGACACGTAGCTGCTGTACATCATGTTATTTTCTGGCTGTACTTGTTCCTTGGGAAAGGAAATGCACTCTGAATAGGGTCTAACATAAGGCTCCTCAGACATCTCAGAATTGCGTACCTTCTGCCTTTACTACCCACAAGGCTGAGGATCCTTCTATTCTGCTTCACTTTAATACTCTGCTCTCTGTTGTTTCTGCCCACACCCTATCTCTATGATTTTGTTTCTGATATCTGTCCCCCTTCCTCTCTCAGGCTCCAGTAGAGACAGGCTAGGGTAGCTTGCCTCAGGCCTTGAACTTTGAATGATGGCTTTGGGCTAGAAAGCCCTTTGCCTACACCACACTGCACAGGTTAATTATCATACTTTCAAGTCTACTCACATTTCACTTTCTTGAGGAAGCTACTCTGACTGCCATATTTAAACTACAACCTCCAATACTAAATTGGAACTAATCGATCAACACTTACGTGCACATATGGAAGTAAAACTCAACGAAATCAAGTAGATGGTAGAGGGGAGGAGAGGATGGGTAAATTCACACCTAATAGGTACAATGCACACTATGTGAGTGAAGGACACACTTATAACTTTGACTTAAACTGTGCAAAAGGAAATTATGTAACCCAAACCGTGTACCCCTATAATATTCTGAAATAAAAAAAAGAATATAAACTGTAACTTCCCCACTCATCTCCACTACTGAGCCTCCTCAACCTGCTCCAATGTTTTCTTCCAAAACCCTCACTACATTGTAGCTTACTAGAAATTTATTTCTTATTGTTAGTGTGTCTACTGGATATACCTAGATCATCTATTTGATTTACCTAGCTGATGTATTGCAAATGTCTAGAAGAGGGTCTGACACATAATAAAGCTCAAAAATACTTGTTGAATGAATGAATTAAATTACAGACAGTTACCTAGTTAGACTCAAAACTACGGCATGAACACATTTTAAAATAAGTCACCAAATACTAGAATGTTTGGAATGTTTTAATCAAATGTGATTGGAGGGACCACTTACTTCACTTCCTCATTTGGCCACTGAAGCATCAGAGCTCGTGAGGTTAACTGATTGCTAAGTCAACAGGCCCCTGGCTTCTAGTTTGGCTGTTTCTCACCTTCAGTGCCCTAAAGTACATCTCTCAAATTACAACCATGTGTATTCACTATCTAAAATAGCATAGCCTAGCTTATTGAAGCAGAATTTCTATCTGGATTGTTCAATCTAATTGCTTTAGGCTTTAGTCCTAGAGTCCCTTTAAGTTTTTGGAATTTTTTTTTTTTTTTTGCTTTGTACCTCAAATTTTACATCCTATAAAATCAAATACTGTTTCTCCCTCAGATCCCATGCTGAGAGATCAATGTCTCATATGTCTGCATCCCAAATACACCTCTTGGCTGCACAGTAAAATTATGTTCTAGGCAATTGCTTAAATTAATTAAGGTTTTGTCAGGCATAAACAATAAAAACGAACTTTGATTAGTTTGGGTAAAGTTGTATAGGATGTTAAACTGGATTCTGATCAGACAATTGGCAGTGCATGCAAAGGACAATAATAGTACAGCAGGTGTGAAGTAGACCCATAGCCTGGAGTGCTGGATCACCTATGCAAAACATGCTAAGAGAAGTACAACTTGGTCTTCTGCCCTTGGCTTCATCCTCTATACTAGGCTGTCTAAAAGGAGACGGAAGGAGCCTAGGGAGGATTGATTTCTTTGGAGCGAGTTACCAGAGTGATGTGCAACTTCTCCATCATGAGGGCTGTGTCCTTTTTCAAGGATGAATGAGAAAGGATTCAAGGGGACCATTCAGAGACTTCAACAGAAGCCTTCTGAAGCTGAGGAACATGGGAGCCTGCAACTGACTCACATGTGGGAGTCAGAGGCCAGGACTGTGGCTAAAACTGACTTGGACTCAATGCAGATCAAACGGCTATATTGGGAGGCACGATCTATTTTATTTTTAATAATTCCAAATTCATTTATAACATAGAAGAATGAGAAAAATGAGAAAGTATTCTTGGGACAATTTAGTGTTTTATAAACTGCAAGATATTCCTGGGGATACTACATGATCTTTTGCATGTCATTCCTGAAGATAATTTACACGAAATACAACAAAAGAAGGAAACAAATTATGCACACTTTAATTTCTAATACTTCCTTCATTAAACAGTAGAGAGAACTGACATGCCAGCATCCCAAATAAAAAAAAATATATTTAAATATCATCAAATAACAATCAGTTAGGTTATAAATGATGAGGTCAAATCATCTCATCTCTTTGAAAGTAGTGATAAGGTTATATCTATAGAGCTTGACCATGAAATAAAAATATTTTTCTTCCCTGCTTGACACTGTAAAATTCTGAAACAAATTGAAAGAAATATCACAGATTTTTATTCTCTATTTTTGTTATTTTATTTTATCTCCAGCATTTTTGTTACTATTTAAAATTTTTAGTTTGAAAAATATTATCATTTACAGAATAGTTGCAACAAAAATGCAATGGACTTTCTTATATCTTTCACCTAGATTGACCCATTGTTATATTTCATCTCCTTTGTTTTTTTTCCTCCGATAACAGTAAATACAAATATAATAGTAAGTATTGTGATGGGATTTTTGTTTGATAGACATATTTGGCAAAATGTTCCAGAATTCATCGCCCTTCACTCCTAAAAATCTAAGCAGATGCCTATCTTTCACAAGTTAGGATATCATCCATTTATTTTTAGGTAACAGCTGAGCTCCTACATGCTGAACACCAACATTGGACAAATGTCCATGCCTAATTACAGGCTATAGAAGAAGGCCTTTAATGCTACTTTTACACTAAGGTAAATATTCCTCAGGAGCAGATGTGCTTGCAGGCAGGTTCAGAGGAAGATAAAACAGAAGCCAGATGCACATGACCAATTTCTCCTTTCAAATTTGCCATTCAGGTTAAGTCACGGCTCAACCCCTTGGGAAAAGTGTGTGGGAAGTGGAGAGCTGCCAGAGGGTTAGACAGAGCACTAGTGGAGCTAGTGGAGCTACACAGGTAAATACATCAACAGCATAAAATAAATCTTGTGTCCTAAAATGTATCACACATTAGCAATGCAATTTCACTGTACTAAGTGCCCTAGATTTTCACCAAAAAGAAATACATATGGTCCTTAACCCTAGGTAAGCTACTCAGTCTCACTGTCATCTATAATAAAAGAAATATAAATCAAAACTAAATTGAGATACCATTACCTGGGCGAATAATAAAAAATAATTTGAAAACATACTTTGTTGACATGCTGGTAGAAACATAAGCACTCACACATCTTGGCAGGAATGCAGAATTTGAAGGAAAATTTGACAGTATCTAGAAAAATTACATGAGCATTTGCCCTTTGGTCCAGCAATCTCAATTCTAGTAAGATATCCCAAAGACACACTGGTAAAAGCACTACCACCCACAAAAAAGTCCCACAAAACAATGGCAAAAAGAATACCCCATAAAGGCATATTTACAATTTACAAGTCTATTATTACCAGCACTATTTTCACTAGATTATATCCACTCATACAACGGAGTACTATGCAGCTGGAAGAGGAATGACACATATGTCTACACACTGCTTCAGAGTGATTTCCAAGATACATTGCTAAGTGAAAGAGCAAGGTGGAGGAGACCTTGTGTACTATGGTGTGCTATTATTTATCAAAAATAAATAAGAAGATACAAAGCATATTAAGTGTAGTGCCTACAGGTGAAAAGAGAAGACAAGTGAAAAAGGAATGATCATAAAACTACCAGACTTCTCTATGTCTTGTTTTTCCATTTAACTCTGTAAAGGAACACTGAAAACAATGCAATTTTCTGTCTATCACCAGTGGGATATACTCTAAGGAAAAAAAGGACCAAAAAAAAATTTTGTCTACTTACATTAATAATAACCTTTTGTTAGTGATAGGGTTGTTAATGCCAGCTTGAGAATGTTGTGTATATGGTAAAATAGTGCAAATATCTAATTATTTTGAGAACTGGGAGTTTCTGTTTGGAAGAACAAAGGTACAGATGTAACATTAATGAGATTAAGAAAATATCCCATAGGACTAAATCTGAATTGGAAATATCAGGAATCACTAGTACAAAACTCATGATATAATAATTCTGAGTTAACATCATTAATCATCCTCTGTGATGGACCATAGCTAATGGGTGTGGGAAGGATTTCAAGGAAGAATCTCAAATCTGGCCATGTTCTATGGCAGCTTTGTTTGATGAAACATGTTAAAAATTGCATGATGCTCTTAGGGTAACATCACTTCTCCCTCACCCTCTGAAGAGAGATTTGGCAATAGAGAAAATAGAGAACTTATATATAGTACTTACTATGTGCCAATCTGTATTGAATATTTTTGTCATATACTATAAAAGTCATGTCATGGCTATAAGATTAATAATAGCCATAAAAATCCCTTAAACATCTCACAGTGCTGCCACTATATGTCACTTAGCAGTATGATACAACCTGGTCTGTGGATTTCTAACCCTAACCCAGGGATTTCCAGGAGACAAGGCCACCTTAACACAGATGCAACTTTTATAAACCTTAAAATACAATTTATCTTTCCAAGAATAGCTTAAACTCCCTTTACAAAAGAAACAGACACACCCGGTAACTGACCTTAACTGAATACAGGTTAAAAGAAAAGGGGGAAGGATCCCCCAAACTCTCAGAATGGTCTCTGGATGGGGACTCTCCAAGTCTGACTGCATATGGCCCATGCCACCAGCCTACTCCAACTCTCTGCCTTGTAAGAACAATACAAGAATGAACTGCTTGAGCATCAGATGATGTCTAAGCCTCATCTTTGATGTGTATCAAACCAAAGGGGGAAAGTTGCCCTTAGGGAAGCTGATTAACTAGGACCACCTAAAAATCCCAAACATGAAAACTTTTCATATATCTACTAATTTAATACTCATACCAACCCTGGAATATAGGTACTATTTTTAGAGTCATTTTACAAATGAAAGAAACCAAGACACAACAGGTTAAATAATAAATAGTTTACTCAAGGTCATTTAGCAAGTAAATGGTACATCCAGGCTCTAAGTCCAAGCAGTGTGAATTTAGAGCCTATGCTCTTAATCACCATGTTATGCTATCAGCCAGCACGGCTGAATTATGCTGTAAAGGGAGCCATTGACGCTACACCTGCATAGGAAATATCCATCCCTTGGGAACACATGTTCAGAACTATAAAAATGTTTTAACCTGAGTCATGTGTAAAAGAATACAGGTATTGCTGCCATTTCTTCTTTTTTTAGGAATACTCCCCTTCATCACACATACATGCACATAAAAACTTCTTTTCCTTTTCAAGAGTTTTAAATATATATTCTCAACTGAAGGAAAAACTCTGGGTCAGTGGAAAGTGTGGAATTTAACTCTAAATCACTCAAACTGGTATAGAAAATACTGTACAGCGTAGAGATTAAGCAACCCACCAACCATCATCCAGCAAGAAATTAGGAAAGCCGGGATTTGAATCCTTGTCTCTCAGATACTAACATTCATATGTGTGTTTAATACTACTACATTGATCTCTAACTGTGAGCAAGTTACACAATCTCTCGTACCTTCAGTTTGCTTACTCCTTAAGAGTATTATAAACAAAAATGGGTATAATAACCCCTACCTAAAATATATCAAAAACATAATGCATGGGAGCATTACCTTATCATTTTTACTTTTCCTTTTATCATAATTTTAATGTTCAATCATCCACGCACATTTTACATTTTAGCTTGTAATAATAATGATGATGATGATTAGGATAACGGAGTTATAAAAGGCGGGGGCAGGAAAACAGAGAGAAGGAAAAGACAATACCCTTCCTTGTTTTCAATTACTCCTATAAGAAGCAAAGTATTTTGTTTCTTTAATAAGGCATCAAATAGAGGCTATAAATGAGAAATCCAACTGTCAAGTGCAAAATAATTATGCTCCTGTGCCCCCACATACTTAGGTGTGTAATTTATTAATTTTAATAAGAATAGGAACTTGCATATTGTTACCTTTATCCAGGGAATCTGGTGATTCTGTTTGTTGTTCTCAGTACCTCACTGCGACAAGGGTCACAAGCAAGAGTTGATATACTTTGTCTGAAAAAATTCTCTCTGTTTTTATAATGATATCTCCTAAGATAGCATTAGAGATTTTTTTCAAAGTCTACTTCTGTAGAGGAAATATCCCTTACTTAAGAATAGTCTTCCATTAGTTGTTAAATGATTTCTGTCTCAAATATTCTTCTACAGCTTGAGCTGGCCACATTTTATAAATCTAATAAATAAATATTTACGGAATGATCTCTGCTTACTTTTGGAAATAAAGTTTGAGAGGATGAGTAAATTGGATGAAAGATTTTTCAGCCCTTATCTACCCTTTGAGAGTAATTGGTTCAACTATTTTCTAAAATGCATGTTTCATTTACATCCATTTTGATAATCACCTTTTTACCTCTCATGATATAGAAAACTAGTTTAAGTAGATTCAGTTTAGCACTTATGTGACAGAATCCTAATTGTACCCAAGAGTATATTGAAGTTTCAGGTTTTCTGAGCAACATTAATGCCACTTATCTTTAGAGTGCAATATTCTTTACAAGAGCTAGTATCTTCAGCAGCTTTACGGACAGATTATATATAATAATAGTTCTGTCTTTTTAAAATGGCAAATGGGGCTGAAAATGGTTGGCATATCTGGAAGCCTCTGTCTCTAATGTACCTCAGTGATAATAAGAATGCATTTCTCAATTACTTAATATAAAAATCCATTAGAGTGTAAATGTATATGTTGTGATGCTGTGGACTTCTTCATGTAATTACTATTTCTGAAGTTTTTCAGAGAAATTACAAATCATATAACCATACCTGTAATGTACACATGGGCAACATGGAACATAACTAACAGGAATTTGCCTGAAACCTTTAGCAGTGCATATGAAGTGTCACTTAGCTGCCCGGTCCAATTTAGGAACCAGATTCTAGAAATCAATTATTGATTGGTGAATACTACACTCAGACGCCTATCGATAAATCACACAGAGCTTTTCTTCAGCTAAGTGCTTTGTAATGAAAAGATTAATTGAAAATCATTGAAGTGTACCATGATGGAATAAAGACATAATTTGAATAAAGAGTTAACTGTGTATAATTATATACAAAACATACTAGAAATTATCTACAACGTGGTTCTTGTATTAACTTCCAAATCATTCACATTGATAATTGAAGAAACAATCAGATGTGCCTGCGGAAAATATCCCAAGCAATTTTTCTCCAATCTGTTTTGATTTTGTGTTTTCTGCTGTAAGAATTTATTGCATATTGCATTGTATTTTCCAACTCTGTCTGTAATTGATCAATGTTTAAAGCTTAGTGACAATCTGGATTACTGTAGTAAGTTTTACTTTTTCTCTTTTTATACTACAAATATAAAATAGCTTATTTTCTCCAAATTTATTGTATTCTATATGCTTACTTCCTATTTTGCATTTTTTTCTCTTTCTCTTTCTGTGACACTATGAAGGATTACATAACCTACTGGATTTCTTGACAGCACCCAAGTTGAATCTCACCTCTAAAATGTACCAAATGACAAAATTCAAATATTCAAAAATAATTTCTATATGTAAATCTTCTAACTCCCTCAGCACCTGTTGCATCCACTCTCCATATGCAGTGTCTTTCCAGTTTATAATGTCACACCAATCAGGTGTACACTATAGACATGAGAAAGATACAGTAATAAATTGAATATGCTATGCCTCTACTTCTGCCTTTAGAGAGGTAAATGGCAAAGTAAAAAGGTGAATACTTATCTATGGATAAGACACACTAGTTATTGTTCATTTACTTGGGGATAGATCAAAACTGGAGCACACTGAAGAAATCCACACTGTCTATTAAGGGATTTTGAAATCTCAGATTAGCTCTGTAAGATAGAGGAATTTATGGAGTATTTAATTTGCACTTTAAGGAGTTGCAAAGTATTGTCCATAGTAACTGGCTTTAATTGCAACCTAATGGAATCAGTGGAATAAGGTAAGTTTGCTTTTAGGCTTGCTCAACTGCAATTGGGCAGCAGATTTGGGTGATGTGAGAAAGATGTATTCAAAAGAAAATTAAGATCAAAAGAAGTTTAAAGATACATGACGGGTCAAAATATGCAAATAATTATATTCCAATGACTTAAATAAAATAAGAGAATTCTAGAAGATATGAAGTCAATATGATAATGGATGCAACTATACTTAAAAGTCTGAGAAAGGATTTGTACACCTCCAGTGAGTTAAAGCACCTCTGGTGATTCCATGGTGTAATTGTGAGCACCCTGGACTCTGACTACAGAAATCAGAGCTCAAGTTTCAGTGAGACCTTCCCCTTAAGTCCAAATGAAAACTCTTGCTTTGGCAGCCCAGAAAAGCTAACTCGGGCTTCAAATAAATAGTGAAGGGATATGAGGGAAATGATTCTGACATAAAAAAGTTATATATGCATATGATTTTTAAAAATTTCAGTATTTCTCACAGACTATAGAAATCCTGAAAAGTGAGATGTTAAAAATAAATACTTTGTAGGTTGTCTGTTTGCTATTGTGACAGTTTCTTTGGCTGTGCAGAAGCTTTTTAATTTGATCAGGTCTCATTTATTTATTTTGGTTGTTGCTGCAATTGCCTTTGGGGTCTTCTTCATAAATTCTTTGCCTAGGCCAATGTCCGGAATAATTTTTTCTAGGTTTTCTTCTGAAATGTTTATAGTTTCAGGTCTTAAGTCTAAATTGTTAATCCATTTTGAGTTAAATTTTGTATATGGTGAGAGAGATAAAGGTCCAGCTTCATTCTTCTCTATGTGGCTATCTAATTTTCCCAGCACCATTTATCGAATAGGGTGTCTTTTCCCCAGTGCAGGTTTTTGTCTGCTTTGTCAAAGATCAGTTTGTTCTAGGTATATGGCTTTATTTCTGGATTCTCTACTCTGTGCCATTGATCTATGTGTCTATTTTTTTACTAATGTCATGCTGTTTTGGTTTCTGTAGCCTTATAGTATAATTTGATGTCAGATAATGTGATGCCACCAGTTCTGTTCTTTTTGATTGGCATTGCTCTGGCTATTTAGACTCTTTTAAGTTCCACATGAATTTTAGGATTATTCTGTGAAAAATGTTGTTGGTATTTCAATAGGAATTTCATTGAATCTGTAGA
Organism: Avahi laniger; assembly: GCA_963575035.1. Classification (NCBI taxonomy): domain Eukaryota; kingdom Metazoa; phylum Chordata; class Mammalia; order Primates; family Indriidae; genus Avahi; species Avahi laniger. The sequence goes on from CAUYSK010111017.1 coordinate 12,981, forward strand.
TTGATTTTGGCAATATAGCTATTTTATGTTATTAAATGAAAATATACAATATTGAGGGGGATATACAGTAATTAATGCAAAAATCATAATTTCAAATAGAAAAATTATTGACAAAACCATTGAGTAAATATTTTGCAAAGTATGTCAAAAGATACAAAATATTCAAACCCACAAAGTCAATTCTTGGGTACTGCATCTTAAGGAAATAACATAAAGTGTAACAAAAATTATAAATCATATTCATCATGGTATTTTATTATAATACCATTAATGTTTAATATATTTTAATCATGATCTTGAATTATAACATTAAATGCATTAAAAGAGTATATTATGGACTTTATAAAAATTTATTGAGCACACACTATGAATGAGTCAATAATGTAACACTTATGTAAGTTATAAAACATAATAATAGAATGAACAGCTATTAACCCACTATCTCTGTGCTTACATTTCTATTTTATGCTATCATCACCTACAGATAATTCGTACATGAATTTTGTCTTTACCATTATATAACATAGGATTTTCAAGCAAAGTATTGCTTATGCATATGTGCATAAGCTCCATAAATATGCATCTTATTGTAAGTCATTTTCCGTGATTTGCTTCTTTCTTTTTTTTCTTTTCTTTTCCCCTTCCTTTTTTTAATCACACATCTAAGATTTATCTGTGCTTTTATGTGTAGCTGCATAATAGTTTTGTAGAACTGTTCAACAGTCTTTTTCTACATTTTTCTATAAAAGTGCACTTGAAGCCTGACCAAAATGGTGAGATCCTGTCTCTACAGAAAAAATTTTAAAATTATCTGGGCGAGGTGACATGAACCTGTAACGAGCAGTGATCACTCCACTGCATTCCAGCCTGGGAGACAGAGTGAGATCTTGTCTCAAAAAAAAAAAAAAAATACACACCCACTTGGGTCTTGGGTATTTCTCTGGTATTTTCTCCTAAGGATAGTGCTGCTATCCCCTAGTCTCCTAGTATGGAAGTACATAAGCTCCTAGTATGTGACTAGGAATGAACTTTCTGAATAATGGAGTATATATTTTTCGGCCATAAATGTACCAATGGAGTTTTCAGTTTTACGAGATGAAAAGCTATGGAGATGGATGGTGGTGATGGTTGCACAATGTTATGAATGTATTTAATACCACTGAAGTCTGTGATTAAAAACGGTTCAGATGACAAATTTTATGTTATGTGTATTTTACTAAAATAAAATCATTGGCGAAAAAAAGTACCAATTTGTTTACTAAATTAATTGTACCAATGCTCTACAATCTAAAGACTAAGCATTCCAATTGCCCAATTGATACACATCTTTTTCAACACATAGTAACTTCAGTTATGATCTTTAGAGTGAGAGTAAACCTATTTCTGATTGAAACTAATTCTACTTCTCTAATTATTAAGGAACTTTTGCATCTTTTCATATGTTTATCTGATACCTGATCATTCTCTCCTGCAAATTAGCCATTTATTCATTTTGTCCATTTTTCTATCAGATTATTTGCCTTCTAAAATTGATTTTTATCTATTAATAAATTTATATATATATAATTTGAAAATTTTTATAATTTACTTATTCCTTTTTGTTTATATATGTGGTAAATACCTTCTCTAAGAATGTAGCTTTCATTTTTATTTTCTTTGTGGTGACTTTTGATTAATGATATTTTTAATTTTAAAGTAGAATTTATCAAGTTTTCCTTTATGAGTAGCAAAATTTATGTTATGTCTAAAATTTGTTCTTTACCTTCATATTATATATATTTTCTAATAAATTCTTCAAAATATTTTACAATTTTGCCTTTCATATGAAAGGCAACAGAAATTGATTAGTATATACATTATATATTAGAATCAATTTATAAGTCTTTTCTTCATATATGTAACCAGTTGTCTCAAACCATTCATTTAATAATCTATCCTTTCTCCAGGAATCTGCAAAGACACCGCTGTCATACATAAAATTTTTATATGAAAACTGGTTTATTTTGGGGCTCTCTATTGTGTTTCTTTTGTTACTTTTTCTATTTCAAAACACCTGATTCTTTATCTGCTAAGGTTTATAATAAATCTTAATATCTGCTAGAAAACATTTCCCTTCCATATTCTTGAACATCTAAACTTCCATGTAATTTTAGAATTTTCTTTTCAACTTTCATGAAAAACTGGTGGGAATGTTGATTAAAAATGCCATGGATCTATTGGTCCCATTCATCCACCTCTTAAAGATGGAGAAAGATGAGAAAATTAACCCCAATAAAGTTAGAAGGAAGAATATAATGAGAATAGCAGAAATATTTAAAAAATAAAAAACAAACATTTAGTAAAATGGGCTTCAAACTCAAAATTTGTTCTTTGAAAAAAAATAAGATTGATAAACCTATATAAGATTGATTATGAAAAATAATATAGAAAGAAAAAAATGACCAATATTAGAACTTTAAAAGTTGGCATCACCCTATATCACATAGGCATTAAAAAGATAGAAGAATATCATGAACAAATGTTGACATTTAAATCAATAAATTCCTAGAAAAATACAACTTAACAAAACCTACATGAGAAATTGAGAAAAAATATGTAGTTCTATAACTATTTAAAAATCAAATCAGCAATTTAATAGCTTCACATAGATAACTTCTGCTTCTATCCTCGTCCACTTGAAGCAACAAAAATACTGGACAAAATTATGAAACAATGGTTTTTCAAGACACTAGACATCAGAGAATTATCCTAAGAGAGGAGGGAGGGTTGAAAGGTGAGCTCTCTGTTGCTTCAGCTTACTGCCTTGAGAGAGAGTCCAGTGTTGCAGTGCAGAGCAGGGATCCAGAGCCCAGAAAGGACAAGGCAGCTAAAGTTCATGGGACAAAGTATGTGAGATGTGACAGCAGAACAAAGAAAAAGTCAAAATCAGGACAAAAATATTTTACCAGGGATGCAAACAGTCATTTCATAATATGAAAAGAGTCTATTCATCAAGAGGAGAGTAGCAAACATAAACATGTCTATCCCTATTAACAGAATTTCAAAATACATAAAGCCAAAACTAATGGGAGTGCAAGGAGAAACAGGTAAGCACACAATTATGTAGTTGAAGATTTTAATATTTGTATCTATTATCAATCACTAGTTTAATAGGACAAGGAGACAGAAAATCAGTAAGAATACAAAAGACTTGATCAACACAATCAGCCAACTTGACTGAATTGATACTTACAGAACATTCAATCTAATAATAGCAAAATAAATATTGGTTTTGAGTGCACATGGGATATTTACCAAGATTGATCACATTCTGTCCTTAAAATAAATCTCAACAAAATTAAAAGGATTGAAATCATAAAAACTATGCTCTTTGACCTCAAATGGAATTAAAATACATATAAACAATGGGAAGATTTCATGAAAATCCACAGTATTTGGAAACTAAATAAAAGATGTCAAAATAATGAATGAGTTAAATAATAAATCGAAAGAAAAATAAGAAAGTATTTTGAATTGAAGGAAAATGTAAACACAGTATATTGAAACTTGTGGGATGTCACTAAAACAATTGGGGAATAGGGATTTTTATCACCTGTATTCATTGCCTGTATTAGAAAAATAAAAGGTTTTTTAATTAAAAGAAACCTTTAGCTCTCACTTAAACAAAACTGTAAAAAGAAGAGCAAAAAAATAAGCAATAAGTAGAAGAAAGAAAATAATGAAGATCAACGCAAAAATCAATGAAAGAGAAAACAGAAAAACAATAGAGGAAAATCATTGAAACAAATAGTTCTTTAGGAAAATTAAGAAAACTGCTAAAACTCTAGTCAGACTGACTAAGAATGAGTTACATTTTGACTTATTCCACTCTAAAAAATAAATCAACATCGGGTGCATAGATAAGAAAACAAGTATAATTATTTTATGTTTGTGGATTTAAAAAATACCAATCATAACATCTCCTAAAATTTTCTATCTATAGACCTCTTGTGGTAGATTCTCAGCATCTGGTCTTTTTCAATTATTATTAGTATTATTATATTTTTCAAAGAAAAATACAGGCCACCTAGTTAAATTTGAATTTCAGATAAACAACAAATGTTTTGTTAGTATAAGTATGTACCAGGCAATATCTGGAAATATTTAAACTGAAAAAGATGCTATTTATCTGAAATCCCAATTTCACTAGATAGCCTGTATTTTATCTGGGTACTCTATTAGGATATATATGGCTGGATGAGAGCTTGATTGGTACAGAGCTCTCATGAGTCTCTAGATATCTGAGCAAGACTGATGTCTATAATAACCACCCCAAACTATGACTTGGTCTTAGACATTTCCACTACCCTTCTTCCCCTGGTGGCAAGGATAACTTATCATTGGTCCTTCTTCAATTTCATAATATCTAATAGGTGGAACTTATCTTCCATTGATATATAATCCACTAAATCCTAATCAGAAGAGTGAGACAATAACAGTCATCAGTTTAAGGAACATACATGTAAGGACATAAAGTTTAGTGAAGTAGAAATCCAAAGAAATTTTGGTTGATTGTGGTGACCAATATAATGTATCTCTGATTAACTTTATACTTATGAAAAAATATATTCATTACTTGAACAGATTAAGAAAATGTTATAATAATATCTAGTTGAGGAAATAATCATAAAGAATGATGTTTTATTTCCCTTTGTACATAAAACCTCCAAGGACAACAGAATATGAAGACATATTTCATGAAATATAGATTATTATAGCATTATACAGTATTGAAGATTTGCAAACTACCTACATTTTAAATTATAATGAATTACTAATTTTATTATATTGTTCTGTCACATCATGATATAATACACGGTTACTAAAAATAATATCCTCAAAGAACATATACAGGCATGGAAGAAGTACATTACCTCTTGTTAGGTGACACAGAGTAAGTACATAAGCAAAATTAACAGTATGATCTTAATTTTATAAAAACAAAATATGCATATAGACTATGTAGATCTAAATATATATGTATATGAAATAATTACATGCAAACATATAGGTGCATGTACAAATATGTGGTGAGAGTCAAATATTTTTACATTTCTGCATGGTTTGGATCCTCTGGGTCAAGGGAACTGATAATCTTTTGAAAGTGTTTGTTATGCAAACATTTTTGGAAACTAGAGATAATGTTTTCCTCTGCATTGGCAGATTTGTTTCCTGGCCAATGTAATAAAGATAGAATATACCTTCCACACCTTTGACATTCCATGATAGTCTTCCTCTTCTCCCCGCAAAAGAATTGCTTACAATCCAAAATAAGGATCCGGTCACTCTTTCTCTAGAGAGGGGAAGTTGAGCGGATAGGTCATTAAACAGCCCTATATTAGACTAAAGTTTCCTAATTTGGAGATACTTCTCCTGTAATGCATTTCCCTACATGTATAGGTACCACCATTACCTTGTGGTGGATGGGATTTGGGGAACGAAAAACATTGTTCTGGCTCCTGTTTCTGCCATGAGTAATATAAGTAGTCTTTGTCTCTAACCTGGCAGCCTCATGTTTCTTGTCTATATACATAAATAAAACTGTGAAAGGCTCTTACTTTTTATCTTGCAAGTAGGGTAAAATCTCATATCACAGTTTCTGATATAATAATTTGCTTATTAATACACTTGAGTGTATTAGTCACCTCCTTTGCACAGTAACAACAGCCCAAAATCTCAGTGGCTTACAATGATAAACATTTATTTGCTGAACACATTGCATGTCAGCATCTGTGAATAGCTTGTTCTTCCCCCTTCTATGTGTCTTCTAACTTCGAATCTGCACTAAAGTAAAAAATCCTGTATGAGAAATATTGGTCTTGTGGCAGGGAGAAAGCAAAAGTGATGGAAACATACAATGGTTCTTAATTGGATGCGGCAGGTATAATATGTATGTTCTCATGCCCTTGGCCAAACCAAGTTTCATGGACAAACACAATGTCAGTGGGATGAGGTATAGCATGTGAGGTATGGCAAGTCACCTGTCAATAGGTGGGGGTATATAATCCTTTTATAGGTATCAGAAATGCTTTTTGGGGAAGAATAACGTAAACTACATATTTTATTTTTATCATATTTTCAATCAAAATTCATATATAAATAATCTAAAACATGTTAATAGGAAAATGGCTGGCATTAAATACACCAAAATATTAACAGTTGTTTTCCTTTTGATGAGAAATTATTGGTAATTTTGCTATTTTTGGTATTCTATATATTACAAAGCATCTTATAATGCACATATATTTTTATACTCTGAAAAATATAAATGCTATTTAAACTGTTATCATCTAATAGATTTCAAGGTATTTTTGATTAGAAATAATGTGTGAAATTTCACATTTCATTGACCATCAAGAATTATTCTCAATGAAGGTAAATATTGACTCTCCCTTTGGGTCAATAAAACCTGATCCATTCCTCAAGAGAAGTCAATATCTACTTTATTGTTTCTCTAGACTCTAAATGGGAACTTTGATAAATGTCTTTAAATTTTCTCTCAAGTTTCTGATGGGATGTTCTTTAGCAACAACCAGAGCTGCTGAAAAGTTGTGCAATTAATCATGACATAGATCCTCATATTTTGAAAATAAACCAATAAGTAGTAAAGAGATGAACTGCTCCATTTTCTTCTTCAATCACATATTAACGAATAAAAAAATAAACCAATACAAAAAAAGAAATTAACCTTTATAAAGGTTTTAGGTACATTAGTATTAACATTCTAATGATTTCCTGAAATCTAATGTCTAGGACTTATTTCAATATTATCTTTATTTTTCTTTTACTTAATTAACATAACCATCAAGAGTTCCTCTGTGATGACAGGGCATTAGATAAAAGTAAATACTTATATTACATATCTATCTCTTCTGATTCCAAAATCGTTCATCAGAGGAAAATACAAACACACACAGACACACACACCCCCAAGACAATTTGGAATGGGTAGAATTACTTTTTCTAGAAACAGTGTTACTAAGTAATAACCCACAAATATCTTTTGAGATTGCTTCAGGGGGAGTTAGAAAAATCCATCTTAATTTAAATGACCTTAAAGATACTAATTTTCATATTATTAGTGTTAAACATAAGAAAAGTTTTTCATAAACAATTCCTTTAAGAAATAATAATGTTTCTGTTTAGTAGCATTTTGAAATTAATTCTATTGTTTAATTGTTTTAAAGTTGTTTATTTACACAAGTTTTAAAATTTTTTATTTAGGTCATTTTCATCCCCTTCTGGTATAATAACCTAAGGTTGATTCTGTTAACGGCAGGTCAGGAAGGCTACTCAATATAAGAATTAGAAGACGGATTCACATGAGAACGTATGTTATTGATAGCCAGCAAGAATAAGTCACTTTGAAAATATCTATCCCTCAGTGTATGCTTCTAACACAAAATACGTGCCAGGTTGGACCTTGTCTTTAGGCCTTACTATCTGCTACATTACTCAGCCTCCAACATGCCTGGTTATCTTGGGTAACTCCTACAGAGTTTCCCACATTTATCTTAAACATAAGGTTGTCCAGGATCCTGTGACTGACAAATTCCCTTCCACAATATATGCCCGGTGCCCTTTGTACGCCTTTCTTTAATTCACTTAGCTCATGTAATTAATTCTCTTTATCAAATATTTTTCACACTGGTAATTAACATTTCACTGATTGTTAATTTTTCTGCAAGCCCATCAAGAATAAAAGCTGCATGTAGAATATAATTGTTTAATACTGTCCTTCCATCTAAAATATTTAATACTTTGCTTTTAACACAGTGAGGTGTCAATTGTTGAATGTTGGCCAAATAATTTAAGTTGCATTTCAAGGTTAAGAGGCAATGTAGATTTGTGGTTATGAATATAAACAATCCAGGTTGCCTGGGTTTGATTCCCAAATCTGCTACTTATTAGTCATGTAACCTTGGGTTAGTTGTTTAATCTTTTTGTTTTGACATCTTCAAAATAAAATTTATATTATTGGGGTTTTAAAAGATCACATAAGTTAACATGTATAAAGCACCTGAATCATTTTGTAGAACATAATAAGCTTTACAATATAACATACGGATACATTTATTATTTTTATGTTAAAATTTTACAGTCCAAAAGGATAAGGTAAACCTACAGATAAATATTCCAACTCAATCCAAACATGGGACAGAAAATGAATCTAATTCCTGAAACACCATATTGGCAAGTAGATTCAGCATTTTTATTAGTTTTCTCAATGATTTCCTGCCTGGCTCACACTTGCCAGAGTTATGACATTTATGTAGGTAAAAATGTATAATTCATTAATCATTTTATTTTGTAAACACTTCTAGAATGCCTATATGTACCAGTTACTATTATATACCTTGAGGATGGAAGGGTGAACAAGGCAGATAAGTTTCATGCTCTAACAGAGCTTACATGCTACTATGGGGAAAGAGTCAATAGAAATAAAATAAACAAATACTGCAGAAAATACCAGCTAGTGGTAAGTGCTATGCAGAGAATTAAAACAGACTAATGAGATAGAGGTCATCTAGGTGGCTACCGTAGTTTGAGATGTCAGGGAAAGTTTCTGATGTTTATATTGACATTTAATAGAGATCTGAAAGGCAAGGAGGCACTTTGTGAAAATCAAGCGGAAGTGTATTTTAAGCAGAGAGAATAGTTTTAAAAATATCCAAACGTGGAAACAAGCTCACCATAGTCAAGGAACCAAGAGAATTCCAGTAATTTTGGAGCACAACTTGAGGTCTGAACATTTAGGAAGAGGCAGGATATGTGCAGATTTTAAGTCTGTAAAGAGTTTGATTTAACTTACGAGTTAAATTAACTTAAGAGTTAACGTACGCCATTATTCAGGATATTATGCAGACAATGGAAGGAGAAGGCAACAAGAGAAGCAGTGATATTAGTAAAATGACTATTACCTTGATCTTGCCAAGAAGTCATGCTGGCCTGGATTAGAGTAGCAGTGGCACGAATAGTAAGAAACACACAGACCGACACTGGAGGTGCGTCCACGTGCATTCTCGATGGATTGGATATGAGAAGACAGTAAAAGAGAATAATCAAGGTTAGAGTCATGATTTTTGGTTTAAGGTATAGGATAGACTGTGGTATTCTTACTGAATTGGGAGGCTAAGGCAGAAGCAGGTTTGAGGACTAAAGGTAAAATTTCCCTTTTGGTTACACAAGTTTCAGCTACTTAATACACATCCTTGCAGAGATTAGACTATGAGGCTAGAGTTCTGATGAGAGCTCAGAGCTTAAGATATAGACTTGGGGATCAGATCCAGTATTAATATTCAGATTCAGCATATTAACTTGGTACCTATTCTGTGATTCCTTTATTCAGTTAAAAATAATATTTTTAATATCTAATTTCTTTCAAGTCTTTGTTCTAATTTCATATAAATACTGGTTTGTTCTTGGTATCTGTGAGTTAGTGTAATATCAAACATTGCTCTTCTTTTATAATTCAGGTACTTTATATTAAGCAGGTATACTTCAATTTTAGATATTTTTTCACTATGACATTTTATCAATAGTCATCTGGCAACTAAGCCTTTCCAGATATGAGAAGGAAATAGATGATTCTGAAGTCACCTGTGACAGATACTGTATTGAATTGATTAATGAGCTCATCCTGCTTTTCAGTTCACCATGAGCTCCAATTCATCATCATGGATTGTCATTAAGATTACTGAAAATTCTACAGAAGAATGCTTATATGTAACTTCAATAATCAACTTTAGTCCTGCAGGTGTATCATTTAAAATACGATTTCACTATACTGAGAAAATGCCTAATTTAATTTTCATATTTTCTCGAAATTACACAATAAGATATCTAACTCTCGTTTGCTCACTAGAGTTCCAAATAAAGATGCACTTTCTCCAAATCCAGAAGTAAGAAAATGGCCTATTTCAATATAATTTAAGGTGCTGCTTTGTAATAAAAATAAGACTAGCACTTGAACTAATCACATTTTACTCCATATATTATTCATTTGGCAATTATTGCTATCATCTGCAGATTCTTGAGGAAGAAATATGGAAAAACATGCTGGCAGAGAATTGTAAAGGAGGTGGCATTTGAAAATAGGAAATTAAAGAAAGAAAAAGAGTTGAAAGTATACATAGCACGAAAGAATAAAGGTGACTTTATTAATAGATAATGAGTTATTTTTGAGGAAGGTTTTTACAGGAATGGATGGGCGCTGCATCAGGGTGCTTAAGAAAGTCAGAGAGCTTATTGAGAGTCAGAAAGGAAAATCAGAGGAAACAAAATGATGTTAAAAAAAATCTTCTGGTACTCTCTAACCTTTGCATAGAAAATTATACTTATATATAAAACACTTGTGCTTTAAAATATGTTTGGGATATTTACATAAAGTTCATTATGTTACCTCATCTATTAAACTCACTTGTCGCTGTGCAATTGGGTAACAATCATGGGATTTTTTCCATGTCACATAGGGCAAAATGATCCATGTTTTTGAGACATGTAGTTTGACTTCATTTTTATATTTGACTTAAAAAAAAGATGGTACTTACAAATTAAATGCAGTGTAAAACTGAATATTTTCATTATGTTAAAGTGACCACTTTCACTTTCCAACAACTTGGGAGATCTGCTTCTGTGTGTCCCACCACTTGTTTGACACTTGTTTGATGACTTTCAAACAAGAACACCACACTCTCATACTATGCCATATATTGAACAGTTTTACCTAAGGTGGAAAACAATTCTCTGTTTTGACTCTCCTGATTATACTTCTGTTGGTGCAGTTTAAAATGCTATAATCTCAGGAAAAAAAGTACTTTCTTTTTTATTTATATTCCTTTAGAGAAATACCGTTTTTCATGATGGTATCACTCTACGAATTGGAGGCTAAATCTGTTGGCTTCACGAGAACAGTGGTAGGGATGGCAGAGGGGTATAAAAATTAACTGCTAGTCTCTAAGCAGTAGCTCTAATACCACAATGAAACTCAAACTGTTTAATTTTTTGGCAACTGAATAGATAGTTGCCAGCAAGTGATCCTCATTTGTCCTGACATTCCATTTCGGTTTCTGTTCCTATCACCTACCACTGCGAATTTATAATTGCTAACAATGCATTGCAGTGCATTTGCCAGATTTAAATGGATTTCATGGCACACTGATGCAATTACATGCCCTTTCTTCAAAGGCTCAATGTGTGTCAGCCCCACAATGCACCACATGGCAACAGACGGCAATATTTGACTGGCTGGTCTACTAAGTTAGTGAAGGGTGTCATTCTGCTCTCAGATACTTCTGCTTGACTGGGGAAATTAGTCTACAATGAGAAAGAAATAAAGGACTTTTATTCTGCCCATTTAGTTTCTCCCAGAATTGCAACAAGTCACGCAATCCTTTTGAGTTTAGTGCAGATTGACAACATCCTGGTTTTAGGCAAGTCGTGTAAGTATTCACTTTTATCTCCCTTTCTTAATTTATAACATGAGATGCTAGGATTTAAAATCCCCTTTATAGGTACTGAGATCCGATTGTTCAGTACTCAAGGAATCCTGCAGATCTACCAGAAGAGACTCAGGAAGACAAAGAGATTGAGCAAATATCTATTGTTCATAGGACATAATATACAGGTTATGTTAACTGAAAAATTTTAACAGCTAAGTGTGTCTAGAGAACCTTATGACAGGCCTCATTCTATAGATACATAAAACCTGAGAAGCAGGGCTTGAGACAATGTGTCAAAACTGGTTTCCAGAATTGCTCTTCTCTTAGGCAGTATTATTTCCTTGTTCATTATTTCAGGGTTCATCAGAGCCACAAATTAAAGTGTTATTACTTGCATACATTACTCTCAAGTTGACTTTGATGTTAAGCTGGGACTTCTCATGCCATTATCATTGCTGGAAAAAAAGGTCAAATTTCTTCCTCCATCCATCCCCAGGGAAGTAACACAAAATAGAAACACTCACAGTTAGCTAGGCACAAGCATCCCTGCTGGTCCTTGATGGTCCCCGACTGTGGATTACCAGCTGCTTGGAAATATTTACAGAGAAATTCCCTCATTTTGCCTTTTCTTCAACCTTGGAAATGTAGCTATTAGAGTAAGCCTAGTAAATAGCTCCAATTTGTACCAGTAAAAACATAACAGGCATGTCTGCTAGACAAATATAGATTTGTAAAGATCGATCAACATACCCATGCAAACAGAGAAGCTCCAAAACTTAAATTTTTTTGCTATTATTATCTTTCCTCTACTCTGGCTCAAATAGCCTTTTCTTCCCAGGTCATAATCATTAGTAGTGATCGCAGTGATTCATCATAGTAGCTTTAAGTCATCTTGCTCATTAAAACTACAGAAGATAGAGAGTGAATACATCTGAGATATTAACCTTATCTCCATAAGAAAACAGAACAAAAGAGAGAAAAATGTTATTCTTCATCTAGCTTTTAGAGAATACCATGCCATGTGATAGATGGTAATCAGTCATTTGTGGGCTTGAATCTATAATACTGTTAGTGTTTTTTAGTACAAACTTACTTAATATTTAAAACCCACTAGGGGTAGAAATAGGAAATGAATGCATTTCTCCAGCCACTGTTTTCAAAGATGTTTTGTGGAATTTGTCAATTTTCCTTTCCTGGTGCATATGAGGCAGATCAGAAAGCTTTTTTTCTTGTTTCCCACCCTCCCCGTTTTCCATCTTGATCATGTCTAAGTAAAGGAATAGTATTTTTCAGTACTTTCTATATCAAAAGATCCAATCCAGTTTAAATCTAAACTTCATCCTCACATCCAAGTCAATTCAAAGCTTCTTCCTTGACCCATCTTTCCACCCCAATTCGAGAATGTCCCAAAACTATAGATTTCATATTTCCGACCATTAAAGCTATCAAATAAATAATCCATAGACAAGTTATTAACTATAAAATCATCAATTCATTCATTTAAGATGGTAGCAAGGGGAAGTTTCTCAATAAGCACCGAGTTTTACTTAGTATCTAGTATGTATCACACTTATTCCATAGTAAATTTTGGAAACTGTATAATTTATGTATATAGAGCATTTGTAATTTTAAAATGTTGTAATATATGCTTAAGCAAAATACTAAAAAAAAAATAAAAGGAATACCATATGGTGTCTAAGTCTCTCTCCTGCCATCCATTTTGTTCCAAATGCCAGTCTCTTACCAAAAATAAGGAATATAAACATTTTTTCGCATTATATACACATTCAATATCATTTTCTTTATATAAATATAATATATAAATTGTTCTATACCTTATTTTTATCTTATGCTTTTTCACATCAGCACATTCTGGTTTCCATTCTTTTAAATAGCTGTATATATTCCATTATATGATATAATTATTTATTACATGGGACTTATTTCCATTTACTTTAGCATTTTGCAAAGATATGAATGTATCTTGCAAATATTTTTCTCCCAGTCTGTAGCTTGTCTTTTTATTCTCTTAACAGAGTCTTGCACAAGGCAGAAGACATGAATTTGAATATAGTGTATGTTCTGGTGCAATTGCTGTGGTCAGCATTGTGTCCTCCTCTTCCATTCATAAACTGAAGTCCTCACAGCCAGTACTTCAAAAATGACTGTATTTGGAGACAAAATATTTACAGAAATAATTAAGTTAAAATGAAGTCTTTAGAGTGGGCCCCAATCCAATATGATTGGTGTCCTTATATAAAGAGGAAATTTGGACAGACTTGAACAGAAGGAAGACGATGTGAAAACACTGAGAGAAGATGTCCATCTACAAGGCAAAAGGAGAGGCTTGGAATACAGCTTTCCCTGACAGCCCTCAGAAAGAGCCAACATTGCTGATACTTTGACTTCTAGCCTCCAGAACTATGAGAAAATAAATTTCTGGTGTTCAAGCCATTCGGTCTATCGGACCTTTTTAAGGAAGCCCTAGCAAACTAATATAACAATTAATTAATTTTTTCTTTCATGGATCATGCTTTTGAGGTTGTGTCTAAAAAATCATCACCAAACTCAAGGTCAGCTAGATTTTCTCCTAGCTTGCTTTTTCCTATTCTATTAATTCTATAAATTCCCTTTTTCAGATTGATATATAATTTTACTGAAATATTCTTGGACTAAATTCCTAGCAATGGAATTTCCAGGTTAAAGAATATGTAATTTTTGTCATATATATCCCAAATACTCTTTCAAAAATGGTAATAATTTAGCATTTTACCAATAGTTGAAGTGCCTGTTTCCCTTCATTCAAATCAGTACTGAGTATTTTTCAAATATAATTCATTGTCAGTCTCATAGATAAAAGTGTATTTTGTGGTGGTTATTTTTTATTTCTTATATATAAATAGATTTAAGACTTTTGAAAGAGATTTATTAGCCAGATAAATTTCTTTTTTTATGAAGTGTCTGTTTATAACTCTTAGCTTTTTATTGTATTTTTAGTCTTTCAGTTCTTTCTGAGTGATTACATTTCTTCTCAATTCATTTTATTTAAACATGAAAGAAAAATCAAATTATGAATAACTATGTAATTATTGTTTGAAAATATCCTATGTGCTTTTAAAATAAAATGTATTCTCTATATTTTAGATGCAATATTCCACATGTGTAAATTAAATCAAGATTATTATTTCTATTATTCTAATATTATTTAGCCTTAACATTTTCTGAGAGAAATGTTTTAAAATTTCCACAATGGTGTTGGAATCTCAGTGCAGATTTTTTTGAAATCCTTTTGGGGTGGTGAACATCTCAATTAGATTCTGTTGAAGTCTCTGACCATGTTTGTTAGAAAGTCTCTTCAATTTTGCCATCAATTTTATCAGGTTTACACTTTTATGTTGACAGTTATTTTCTTTCACTCATTTAAAGATTTTATTTTGCAGAGCAAAAGCTTTCATCATGGCTTTCAACTTGAGATTTCTCCAGACATACCTACTTTGTTAATTCAACCATAGATCCATGTGTGGGTGTTTTTGAAGTTACACATTATCGGGAGATTTTTTTCACATCTGTGGCAAAGATTTTAATTTTGTCTTTTAAATTCCCAACAGTTATACTGTTGTTTCTTTGTGATAAGTTGAGTCATATATAAAATTGCAGCTATTTGACTATTTTCAATCTACAGAAAAGGGCAATTTGATATGCTTCAACTCAATATGTTATCTGTTTTTTCTCTTTGCCTACTTCAAATATCAACTTTTTTACATTAATCACATGCATTTTACACTCTGAGATGTATTTGAGAGGATTTCTTTTCATTTCTCCACTAGAAATATATTGTTTCTTTTATCTGATAATTTGTCTATTTTCACTCATAAAAGTGGTATGTTTAAATATTCTTTCTCTACATTCCATTATCTTCTTTTAGATCTCCAGTTAGATGAGAGTAAAACTTATTCCTTTGTCCTCTCTATATTTTAACCCTTTTATATTTTTAACATTTTGCCTCATTGTATTGAATTTAGTATAATTTCTTTAACTCTATCTTCCAATTTATGAATACTTTTTTGGGCTATGTATAATCTGATATTTCATCCATTGAGAGATATTCTTCTCCCTAATTAGTTTTATATTATTGGCTTTTTTTTTTTTTCCTAAGAACTCTCTTTTGTCCTTGGTCAAAACTACCTGGTCATCTTTTTTTTATAGTCACATATTCCTAGTCATGATTTTGTCAACTAAAGAATGATGAGGTTAATAAATCTGGAAAGAAGAGCTTTATTTCCCATCAAGAATTGCAGCCTGCAAGATGGGCATTCTGACAGGCAGAGAGCATGTGCTTTGAGGGAAAGGCAACAGGAATTTATGCTGAACAATGAGGCCAAATATACATGTTTAATAAGCTATAGGAGGAGTCATGAATATTTATGAAAAGAGAAACATGCACATGCACAATTGAGCTTCATACCTCCATAAGTCTCATGTACAAAATACGGCCATGTTAACATGATCTGAGGGCAGAATTTTCAGCTCTCTGAAGTCAAAAGGTGAAGCAGAGGACACAAAAACCTTCACTATGCATCCCTTGTAGACTAGCTAGAACTACTCCATGGTTGGTGGCCCCTTATCAGGAAGGAATACTGGTCAGTTGCAGTGCCAAAATCGCAAAAAGAGAAGAGTGGCATCAGGTGGTTGATTACAGCAGGTGGTGGACCAAGTCTTTCCAAAGGGCTGATTCTGTTTAACTCAGAGTGAATAAAACCTAATGGTGGTTAGCAAGGAGTGAAGGGCATATAACAAGGTGTCTGATCTCCCATCCCATCATGGCCAGAAACTCAGTTTTAAGATTTTTGGGGGGTCCCTTTGGCTAAGAGGAGGTCCATTCAGGTTGTTGTGGGGCTTAGGATTTTACTTTTATTTCTCATTTTAATGGCTTCTTTTTTCTTTTTTATGCATATTTTATATTCTGGATCTGATGATTCCAGTATCTGAATTCTTCATAAGTAAAGTTTTGTTGTCTATTGCTTCTGCTTAGTTTTTTTATGGTGCCTTTTTCTGGTGATGATTTTTTACCTAAAGTTCAGTGGAATTTTATCTGAAGAAATTTCTTGAGACCCAACTTTCTTCAGAGAGGATTTGCACTTCCTTCTTCCAGGCATCTCAAGGGACTACCAATCTGGGACCACTCTATAACAAATAGCTGCTAATAGCTGTAAGGTATGTGAGTCAAAGGACATTATTTTTTAAAGGGAAAGTATTATAGTAGTATGGATGGTTTTGAAATTGCACATTATCAGGAGATAATTTTAGTTAGAACTAAGAAGGAGAATGACAGAAGAAAATTTAGAATGGTGATGAGGCAAGATGACAGACTATGCTGTTCTTGCAGGTGTTCGTAAGATACTTTTTCTCATTTTAAGTAAGATAAATAAAGCTTTGAGAGTTTGGGAACAGGAGTATCAGGGTCAGTCTTTAATTTTTAAATTCTCCTACATCATAGAGAATATACTTATGTAAGAGCAAGGATAAAAGCAGAAATACCAGTTAGAATTTTGTAATAATCTCTGTGAGAAATAGCAGTAACTTAGGACCCAAGTGTTAGAGGTAAGAGAGAGGAAGTGATCAGAGTCTGTATATTCTCTGAATGTGCACTTTACAGATATTTGCTGGTAGGTTGGAAGTGGAATGTGATGAAGTTTGCAAAGTCAATAATTACTCCAAGGTCTTAGACCTGGTAACAGGAAGAATAAATTTGCCATAAACTGGGGCACAATGTCTGTAAGAGAAACAGGTTTGGGGAAACTGGACATCAGAAAAAGATTTTTAGGCATGTTAATTTTGAGTCCCATATGAGACATATGCAATAGGAAGTATTGAGCATGAAGTTGAATACATATCTCTGGAGTTTGGGAGAGAAGTCTGGGCTGGAGACATATATTTGTAAATCATCAGAATCAAGACAACATTTGTAATAAAAAATCTAAATTAAATTCCTAGGACATAGATTTGGAATAATCTATTTTAAAGACCAGAAAAATGTGAGAGATCAGCAAAGAATTTTTAGAAAAAATGGGAAGTGATACTGGAGGAGAACCAAGAGAGAATTATGTCTTGCAAGAATCCAATGAAGAAAATATTTTAAGGAGGAGTCCCTGAAAATATGTATATCTATTATGTATCCATAAATCCCTTCCCCCACAAAGGAAGAACAAGTAAACAACCATTATCAATAATTAATAAAATGAAAATAAAATTTACATTGTAAAAGAGAAAGTGATCCTGATGTCTGTTTTGGTGAAATTGTAAGAATAAAAGCATAAAAGAAGTAGGTTCAAGAGAAAATTGAATGAAAGTAAGTAGAGATTTTGAATATTAGCAGCTCTTTTAAGAGTATAGCTGTAAAAGAGAACAGAGCAATGGAACAGTAGCTCTAAGGAATGTAAAATAAGGGAGGTTATGTTTTTAATGGGAAATACTGTAAGTTTTTATGCCAAGAAGAATATTTCAAAACAGAAAAGGAGACAGGAAAAAGAGAAAGGAAAGAAAAAAATAAGACAGAAGGAAAAAGGAAACAAATGTCAGGCAGGAACAGGAACCCAACTTGAGGTGAGTAGCCATGAAATTATAATGGCACCTTTAACAGAGGTGTTTGTTTTTCTCCAACCACTTTTAGTTGTTCAGGAATGAGTAGAGTTGACAATGGGTTAGTTGACTCTTCATAGTTCCTCAGCATGCAAACTGAATAAAACAAAGAAAGAATGGAGAAAATAAGTTGAAGGTTAATGTAAGGCAATGAGTATAATGATAGGAATGGAACCTAAGTTGGGTGAGGAGGGAGGGAGACAAGAGGCTTGTGAGGGATGGTATAGAATCAGTGATAAAGGATGTGGTAGAGACAAAGGATTGTTCATCTAAGTATTACCAAAGAATTGTTGGTGATATGGTGCTATAAAGCATGATCTAGAAAACTAGGAGTGAAGTTTGAGGCATGGAGTGCTTAAACTTAAGATTGTGGAAGGAATGCAGTTATTAGGATTAACTTGAGAGTTAGTGTAATAAGTAGGTTATAGCAGCAGTCCCCAACCTTTTTGGCACCAGAGACTGGTTTCATGGAAGACAGTTTTTCTGTGGATGGGGGCTGGTTTCAGGATGATTCAAGTGCATTACATTTATTGTGAATTTTATTTCTATTATTATTATGTTGTAATATATAATGGAATAATTATATAACTCACAATAATGCAGAATGAGTGGAAGCCCTGATTCTGTTTTCCTGCAACTAGATGGTCCCATCTGGGGGTGATGGGAGACAGTGACATCTGAAATGTGTTGCTTATGTTCCATCTACTTCATAATCTTGTTGTCACTGCAGAAAACCCTGCTTCACAAAGATAGGATGTGGAAAATGCAAGCAGGCTTTTTGGTGCTTTTGTGGCAATCTCAGGGTATTCCGCCTTGACGTTAATCCAGAACGTGTGGGGATTTGAAGTTGTCTCAACATATTTTTAAGGCTACTGTCATTTGCCATCTCAAGCAGTTGATCCTCTTCTAGCATGGACAAAGTCAATTCACCTGGCTTGTTCACAAATGGGTTGCAGATTCATTCCTTTCCAGTTTGGGGATCTTCAGTGGTTGGGAAGTAGTGCTTGAACTCTTTTGAAAGCTGAGATAGGTGATCATGCAACAGCTGGGAGAAAGAAGGCCCTAGCTCGGTCCCTTTCAAAGTCTCTGCTAATATTTAAAACATGCCAAAAATCCCAATGTTCACTCATTGCCCCCATAATTCCATTTTGGCTTTGAATGCAACCACTTTATCTGCTGACTTGAGCACAGTTGTTGTTCTCCCCTGAAGTGACAGATTGAATTCGTTGAGCAGGTTGAATATGTCACACAAATAAGCAAGTTTTGTGACCCATTCTGTGTCACTGAAATATGCTGCCAGTGGTGACTGTTTTTCTAAAAAAATCTCTGGAGTGGCTCTCATAACTCAAAAACTCTGGCTAGTGATCTACCTTTAGAAAGCCATCTCACTTCCGTGTATAAGAGATGTGTGTGTGCTCTAGGTCCATCCCTTCACAAAGCTATGTGAATAGACGTGAGTTAAGGGTATGTATACTAATGTGGTTGATAATTTTAATCACACCCTGTTAAGTTCAGGTGATGTTTTTCGGCTAGCCAGCATTTCTCTGTGGATGACAGTGCATATACTCATATTCAGAAGTGACCTCCTTGACCCAAGTAGTGAAACCTAAAAGCCATGTAGTCATGGCAGCCACTCTGTCCATGCATGTATCAACACAAAATAACCAATTCAGTTTTCCTCAAATGTAATCATTCAAAGTCTTGGACAGTCTGCAGCTGTGGTGTTGGTTGGCAACAACAGTGCACATAACATATTCTCATGCACATACTCCTGAAAAATATATTGCACAAAAACAGGCATTGTTGCCTTGTCGTCAACATTGGCAGACTGGTCAACCTTGATTTTGTACCATGGTGACTCATTAATCCTCTTTAACAATTATGCCTCAATATCTTCTGCTATTTCATCAATTCGCCTAGTTATGGTACCGTCGAAAGAGGAACACGTGCCACCTTTTGAACTGCGGCCTCTCCTAAAAGTTCACATCAAATGTCTTTAGCAGCAGGTAGGATCATCCTTTCATCAATAGTAAAGGGCTTTTTAGCTTTAGCAATGCAGTTAGCTACTAAGAGTGGTGCTCTCAGTGCAGACACATTTGATGAAATGGTGGTCTTCAGTAATTGCTTCTGTTCTTCATGTTCACATTATTTTTTTTTTGAAAAACTTTGAAGGCTTGTCTTTTAATGCAGGGTGCTTGGTCTCCATGTGGTGAAGCAGTTTTAAAGGTTTCCTGGTTTCATTGGATAGCCATTCGACACATATTATACAGGGCAGGCTTGGAGAATGTGAATCACCTGTTGCAATGAACACGTACTTTAAGTAGGACTCTTGGTATTTTCTTTTAAATGCAGCTTTCGTTTTGTTGGCAGCCTTAGGATCTTCTGCTGTCTCATCATTCGATCTTTCCCCTTTTTCAAAGAAGCTCTTCAGCAACATTTGTCTTTTACCCATTTTTAATAGGGTTAGCTTGTGTGCTTACCCAAACTGTGACTGGGTCAAGTACACAGTGCAGGAAAGAGGTGCAGGCAGAAGTGGTAAATAAAATAATGGGCAGGCCACACACAGACTAAATAAGCGTGGGATTCTGAGCTAAGCCCACTGCCAGATCCAGCAGTACAATTGAAGTACATCAACTCACTTGTCCCTATGAAGCCTGCCACCAAATGGAGCTTGATTGTCACTTGCCACTCACTGATAGGGTTTTGATATGGGTCTGCAAGCAATTGATTTATTATGGTCTCTGTGCAGTCAAACCTCTCTGCTAATGATAATCTGTATTTGCATCCACTCCCCAGCACTAGCATCACCACCTCAGCTCCGCCTCAGATCATCAGGCATTAGAGTCTCATAAGGAGTGGACAACCTGGATCTCTCACGTGCACAGCTCACAGTAGGGTTCAAGCTCCTCTGAGAATCTCATACAGCCACTGATCTGCCAGGAGGCGGAGCTCAGGCAGTGATGTGAGCGATGGGGAGCGGCTGTAAATAGAGATGAAGCTTCACTCCGTCACCCTCTGCTGTGCAGCCGGGTTCCCACCAGGCCACAGATCAGTACCAGTCTGTGGTCTGGGGTTTTGGGACCACAGGGTTATAGTATAAGATCATTGCTAAAGAGAAAGTGAAGAGAGACAACAGGGACATTATATGAATATTGAATTTATCAGAATTTATAACAGAAATTATGCTAAAATCCTGAAGAATTGAAAGGAGTGACCCAGGGCTTTATAGATGACTGCAAAAAGGAGGAAAAATGGGTGGCAGTATCTTATTGATTTGCTGAAACTTTGAAAACTAGGGAAATGTATTTTATCAATAGTAGGACATATAGTTTCTATCTTTATATTTTCACATCTCTGAAATTGGGATTTGTCCTAAAATTTATCACATCTTAAAAC
Organism: Avahi laniger; assembly: GCA_963575035.1. NCBI lineage: Eukaryota > Metazoa > Chordata > Mammalia > Primates > Indriidae > Avahi > Avahi laniger. The sequence continues at coordinate 34,496 of CAUYSK010111017.1, forward strand.
CACTGACACTCAGGCAGCAGTTCTGACCTTATTTTTTAATGCTTTTCATGTTGAAATTTAGCTCTTTTTCATGATAGCATTAAGAGATTGCTGCAGATCTCTTCATGTTTTAGTTTACAAAGTACTTATGTACCACTTGAAGAAAGAATGTGATTCCTGGTTGTTGTTAGAAAGTCAATTAATGCTTTATAATGAGAGCCTCAGTAGAAAACTTTCAGAATGGGTGTCAATACTCAATAATAAAAATCCTTCAGAAAATAGAGGATCACTCTTTTAAGAAACGCTGTATCACTGCTGCAGCCCCTACCATTGGGATGGGTTCCAGTGCCTTTGATGGCACACAGGGGGATATCTTGTGGGAAAATTTTCAACTTTAGTTTCTGTGAATGGAAAAGTGAATTGAAAATCAAACTCTAAATGTGAAAAGCTTTAAGAACATCTTATATAATTATCTCACTTTAATTTTGCTTTTTATGTTTGAGTGAGAATGATATATGATAAAAATATGAGCTTAAGTAAGTCTAAAACAATTATTTTAACAAGACTAAAATAAAAGCTATAAGAGATTTTTTTTTTAAAAAAAGCATTGTATTATAGCTTAAATGGCAGAGAATTTTTTCTTCTTGGTACCTAAAATAATGATGTATCTTTCAATCATGGCATCTTAGATACAATTAAAATATAGTAGCACACTTTCATATGTATTTTAATATTTTCAATTAGTCATTTTAGCATTTGGTAGCCCTTTTATTCACTCTAAATTCTTGCCATGGCTTCACAAAGACTATATATATGAATGAATAGGCAAATATGAAAATAAAAAAAAATTGTCCATTTCTTTATATCTTGCTAAATACCTTGTAAGATCCAAGACAAATTCTGATAAATGGCATCAGTAGTTTTCAAAGGTTCATAGATCTTAAAGGCATCTCTCTGGACAAGCAAGGATCACCATTGCCTAGTAACCTATTAGAAATGCTAATTCTCAGACCCACTGAACCTGAAAAACTGGAGTAGGGGCTCAGCCACCTGTATTCAAGCAAACCCTTCAGGTGATTCTCTGAATTTTAAGAATCTCTGGGTGAGACTGCTAGGTTTAAACAGGTCTTCTTGTTTCCCACTTTTACCGTTTCTCTAATATGATAAAGTTGGCAGACTCTCTTTTCTAGTCACTTACCTTCTGGCAGCAGATGAAGGTACAGGAAGACTGTGAAAATCTCAGATGAACATCACATCACATTTAATGCAGGGATTTGTCTCACCAGACAAACTATGGCCTCAATTAATCCTGTAGATTCTGATCAATCAAGTAGCAACACTTCTTGAAGGGAAGAGTTACTAAGATAAAAAGACATAGGAGGCAAAGTGGAAGTATGAGAAGGGCCTGAAATATCACCTCTTCTTATAATAATATCTCATACAGAGGCCCCAGTATGTGCTAAGTACTTTTTAAAAAAATTTGTCAATTTACGTGTTTTACATTTTCCCTTGTAATCCTCCCAAAAAACCACATGGGATGTAATATTATTGTTTTCAATTTAATTGAAAGTAATCGAGCCTTAGAAGAAAGTACATCTTAATATTTATAGCTGAATATAATTTGATATCTGGGACTGCACTACTAGTAAAAAATTAAGTAACACTGTGAATAACTGACTCAGATGACACTGAAAAATTATTCACATTCTCTTTGTTTCCTTTTTTAATTCCTCTCTAGCTTTTTAGTCAAGCTACTGATAAATGAAATAACTTTTCTTTGTGTTATATTAAGATTAAGTACATCTCCTCGTATATAAATTGAGATGCTTTTGTTGCAAACAATAGAAATCAACTCAGTGTAACTTAGCTAAAAAGAAACTTATTGGAAGGATATGGGCCTGGCTCACATGATCAAAGAGGCAGCTTAAGAACTATGTTCAAAAAGAGAGCCAGCCTCAGGGTTCCAGGTAGTCGGGGATAATTGACTCTCTTAAGTGCACTTACTTTGTCTTTCTTTATTCTTGTGTCTACCTCTGTTTTTGTGTGAGGAGAGAGAATCTTCACTGACAGCACCTCCCAAATCATACAGAGAGGGGGAGAAGAGATTCATCTGAGGGAAATCAAGGTGTTAGCCAGAAGGAGAGCAATGCATGTCAGAGGTAGTGAAAACACCACATGTCTACAGTACAGTATTTACTGTCATGTTTGTTCAGCTGTAACTTGGGTGCTTCTTTCTGGGTTTTCGAGAGTAGAGCGGTGAACTCTGTGTTCTCTCCTTTCAATAAATAGTTATTGTAAGCCCACAGTTAGAAACGCAAGCAACTTCAGATATGAAGTTGACAAAAGCTCAGTGATCTCAGAGACTTAAATTCCCGTTTGTGATAATTGCAACAATAAATCATTGCATTAAAGTAAGAGTTGAAGACTATAATCTATGCTCCAAAGGAAGGTTTTATTGGCTATTACAAAGAATATGGAGTGTTAGGAAATCTTCTAATAGCGGTTATTTAGGGAAGGGTTCCTTAAGCAGGAGATAACTAGTAGAAATTAAAACTGTCTTCAATTTAATGTTATTCCTTAGTCTTTGACTGTATTTGAGGTAGGAGGGCAGGAGAATAAAGACTTGCTTATTTCAGAAAACTCCTCCCCTTCCAACATCACCTGAAATTGCAGTCATGTCTAGGTTAATAATAACAGAGCAGGATAAGTGAGATTCAAAACATAAGCATATCTCTTGTCTATTATTTCCATAGATTTGAAATCAGGTATATTCTTAAAGTTGGTATGGGTTCAATCTCCATACATATAGAGTTGTGGTTGGCATTACATAACTATTGCTCATAAAATTATAACATAGGAAAGTTTTTCATTTTGTAGGTAATTTTTTAGACATTTCTAACTTTTTTAAAAATTCTTCTTATCTGTTCTGATATTCCTTCCTTGCAATTCATCATGTTTCACCCATTAGGCTTTTTCTTCCCTCTTTCAAAACATCTTTTTTTTTTTCTAAAAACATCTTATATTCGTTCTTACAATACACATTTAGTGGAGAGTAATAGGTTAAAAATACAAACAACATTTCTTCCAACTTATGTAGAGAGCTGTTGATCCACTGATATCTGACAGTTTTGCTGTATTAGACTGTCCCTTTGATCCCAGCTCTGTAGTTGCAGTGAAAAATGTTTTTATGTGATGAAATACACTAGTACCCAGAAAGTTTATTTCTGTGAGGGTTTGTCATTCGTGAAGCCTATTGGGAAGTCAGGCCATTTCTAGTAAAGCGATACAGTTTCCTGAGGGAAATAACTAGGTTATTTTACCAAAATGAGAGCAGAAACTCTCTAAGAGAGAGAAAGAGAGAGAAAATCTCAAAAGAATAATGTAGCAGTATCAGCCAATGAATATACACTATTGATCAAATTAAAAAGGGACATCAGGAGTCAATGTAAAACATTCTGCCTCTCAAGCACAGAGCACAGTAAGCAGTGAACAGCAGATATAGCTTGACATGGTGACAGAAGGCAAGTTTCTAATTTCTAGGAAACCATAGTCCCTTGGGGGGAAGGTTTGGCAGTGGTAGTAATGATGGCATAATAAGGCTTTACCAACCAGCATTATTTTTCTCCCATAGCAAGGATTCCTTACAGGAAAGATAAGGTATACAAAAAAATGTAATTCTCAGCTCCAATCAAAAATAGCTGGAAGGTGGGAAATATAAATTGACCCATAAAATCCAATAAGCTGAAGGGTAAATATTTAACTCAGCTTCTCAACAAAAGTTCCATCCCTTCTTAATTTGTAATTAACCAATAGCAAAGAAACACTTTTCTATGCGAGAGAACAAACTCCAAAGCAAATGCAAATAACAGACGTTCAAGAAAATGGGGAAAAAAAATTGAGAAGAAAAACTCTCAGATTGCAGAATGACAAAGGCAAAATTTCTCCCTCCTGACTTAAGATAAACCATAAAAATTAAAGTAAAACTAAGTCATTAAGCTTTCTAAAATCAAAGCCCAAGGAAAACCAAATAAATATAAACAAGGAGAGAGGGAATTAATGAGCTCCGGCTGTATTACATGGAGACAAAAACATTGCCAGATACTTGTCCACATACAAAAGTGCATAAACACAAAATCATAACATAAATTGTACCAAAATTTTATCAAAAAACCCCAGTAAAAATAGATTTATAAACCACCTTGTAAATGTCAAGAAAGAAATGACAAATTTGTATAATAAATGTTTGCCCTTTGTAAGCAAACTGGAAAAGATTGGATTACATAATTAAAAGACAAAAGTGAAATGAAAACTAGAATACTTAATGAAAGACATTTAGTCCAAAGTCAAAGTTACATGTAAAAGTAGGACAAACATTTTCTAAATTTTCTAATAGTAAATATTTTTTGAAATCAGTAAAAGACAAAAAGCCAGACTGTGAAAATAAGAGCTATCAACAGAGCACTCACAGAAAATAAATTACAAATTTGTTTTGAAAAACATGAAAAGATTCTCATCCTCAGTTATATAAAGTAAATACAGATTAAACATACATAAATACAACAATGCTTAGATTACCAGAATGTTAAAAATCCAGGTTCGTCATTGTAATACATGGTCAAAGCTAGGGGAAGAAGCTTTCTTATGTTTTAGTGGTGAGAGTAGAAATTGCTACAGATACAATATATAGCAATTTGGCATTATCTAAAAATGTACAAGTGCATATAATTTTAATCTTGTAATATTACTTCTGGGAAATTATACTTAAAACATATTTTAAAATATGCAGAATAAAGTGTGCATCTGGTAATTCATTGTAGCATTTTTTCTTTTTCTATTTTTAAATTTTTTCTTTCTTTTTATTTACAGCTTTTTGAGGCACAATTTATATAGTGTAAAATTCACCTATTGTAAGTATACTCCAATTTTATGATTTTTAGTAGATTTATAGAGTTGTGCAACCATTAGGACAATACTATTTGTGAACTTTTTCATTCCTACCCCAGAAAAAGATTTCTCTTGAGCGTATTTGCAGTCAATAAATATTCCCACCCCAAGCTTCATGAAAACATTGGTTTATTTTCTGTCCCTATACACTTACAGTTTCTGGACATTTCATTTAAGTATAATTATACAACATGCAGTCTTTTTCATGTGACTACTTCCACTTGACATAATGTTTTTAAGATTCTTCCATGTCATAATATGAATCATTATTTGTTTCTTTTTGTTGCTGAATAATATTACATTGTATGAATATACAATTTTTTATTTTCCATTCTCCAGTTGGTACACATTTGGATAGTTTTCAATCTTTATTATCACTAAATAACATTTTCGTGAATATTCACATTCAAGTTTGTATGGATATATCTTCTAATTCATTTTGAGTAGACGTCTAGGAGTTGAACTGCTGAGCTGTGTGAAAGTTTATATTTAACATTTTAAATTAAATTGAGAAAACATTTTGCAAAATACATATATAATTATACATTCCCACAAGCAGTATATGAGAATTCCAGTTTTTCACATTATAAGAGATCTGTGAGACAAACATCCAATGTACCAACATACATGCAATGTGAATCTTAGAAGGAGAGAAGATAGAAAAAAGGCCATAAAATATGAGTAATGACTGAATACTTTCAAATTTTATGAAATATTAATGTACAAATCTAAGAAGCTCAGAATACCCTAACTAGAATAAATATAAAGAGATCATAATCAAACTGCTAAAAATCAAAGACACACAAAAAATGAAACCTTCAAAAAAATTATTTCTCACATACATGAGAACTGTGATAAATAGATGACTTCTTATTAGAAACAATGACAGTCAGAAGGTAGTGTAATGATATATTCAACTACCAGGGGGAAAAGATTGTAAACCAAAAATTCTACATGCAACAAAACTATTATATAAAAATAAAGAATGCTTGATTTAAATAATAGTGGTATAAGAGGATTGGCAAATAAATATTTGATCTAATCATGTATTTCATTGATTCTACAGTTCCCATTTATTTAATGTTCTAACATCTCAGAAATCAATGTATATGTTTTAATCCCTGTTATCCGGAATATCAATAGTAGTCAATGAGCAATTGAGACACAAAAGTTTGGTCATTTGACAATGAGCAAAATCACTTGCTATTCAATGGCCTGACTGAATATCCATGATCCCTCAAGGATTTATTATGCATATTTTGAAGAAGAACTTTGAGCCCTGATTTTTATCTAAGTCAAAGAAATACAAACATCAAAACGTATGGAAGGATCTTGGAAGAAACCATGAAAATCAAGAGTTGATCACTTTCTAAAAAAGAAATGGGGCCTCCCTATGCTATTGAGGGCAATTCAAATTTGAAAATGTTTTTTCATTAAAGTTGCACTATACATTGAAACATGTTTTAGAAATGCTTTGAATACTCTATTTTACTTTATTTTTCTTTGTTATACAAATAAGAATAATACATGATGAAATATATGTTTAACAGAGTCTAAAAAATTCCATCAATAAATAAATACATATAGTGTCAATGGACAAATTGTTCCATTTTTTTCTTTATTGATAGTATCTAAAATAATCACATTGCTTAAAATTAATAATATGTAGAACAGATGAAATGCTGCAAGAATGATAAATATAGTTACAAAATGATGCATTCTTACTAATTTTGAAATGAAAACTTCACAATGTAAAATTCAGTAGATTGGGACAAATACTCTAGATAGTATCAGCTAATAAAAGAATAGAAGTGTGGGAAGAAGGAAGAGGAGTAGAAGGAAGTGGTATATTTTGCTAATATTTTCATATTTTATGGAGTGAGCACCAAGAGTTTCTATAATATTGTGAAGTGCATCAGTTGAGAAGTAGAGATAAAAATGTACTATGTCGAATCATAGTCTTCCTAGGTAGGAATGCTATAGGTTGAATGTTTATGTCCCCCCAAAAATCATTTGTTTAGATCCTAATCCCCAACATGAGGTATTAGAAGACAGGATTTTTGAGAAACGATTAGGTCATGAGGGTGAAACTGTCATGAATAGAATTATTAGTCTTATAAAAGAGATCCCAGAGAGCTACCTCACCACTTAGATCCTGTGAAGACACACACCTAGAAGGCACTGCCTATAAACAAGGAAGTTTGCCCTTGCTAGAGACTGAATCTGCTAGTGCCTTCGTACTGGACTTCCCAACCTCAACAACTGTGAGAAGTAAACTTCTGTTGTTTACAGGTACCCCCAGTGTATGGTATTTTTGTTATAGCAGCCTAAACAGACTAGCGCAAGTGAAAAATTGCTCAATTTCCAATTTTATAGGGGATAGAGGGACAGGGAAGGTGAAAGTGGAAGGTACACAAATACCCAAAGACCATGTAAAAAATAAATCAAATAATCATTTTAAACAGTAAAATAAATAAAAGAGGGAAAACCATTTGCCAAGCTCCTGGAGGCCTTGTAGCCTGTGCAAAGCTACAGATCATTTGACAGGAGGAAGGCAATTACTGGTCATAGGAGAAGCTGAGTTAGACCACCTCCTGAATAACAGATATGTAATTAATAATGATAGATTATAAAACAAAAAATATAACTAGTTTCTTTTAACACACTGACTACCACACTAGAAAAAAAAGTTTTCTTTGGGGCCATGGTGTTTTATTATGAAAATAGAATAAAAACTTCAAAAACAAAAGAATCCTTTCTAATTTAATGAAAAATTTGTTATTTTTTATTGCTTTCTGTGCATGAGTTATATGCAACTTGAAAAATAGTTCTTGCTGCTCCCAAGGTGAAGAGACATGTGAGTTACGTATGCTTCATGAGACGGTAGGTTCAAAAGTAACATGAGTTAAATACAATTCACATGGTAGGCAATGTGTTAAAAATAAATAGCTAAATAGCTGCTCACTATTTAGGAATGAAGAAAATAAAGCACAAATGGAAGGATACTTTTTTCAATTATTTGCTAATAAATTTTAAATGGATAATTTCTTACAACAATACCCATTGCTAAAACTTGAGATACAATGGAACACAGGAAAAGATTCCTAAAAATGCACATCAAGAAATTGGATAGATGTGTATGATTTTATAGAAGAATGCTTTACAACCTTCAAGATAATTCCTATATAATTCAAATGTAAAGAGAAAAAATATTTTATTTTTGATCTTTATTGAAAACATGACTTTATTTTTCATTGCAAACATGAATTTATTTTTTTGAAATATGTAAAATATTTGCAAGGTATACGTATTAGCTTCCTAGGGCTGCTGTAACAATGTCCCACAAACTACATGACTTAAAACGACAGAAATTTATTGTCTCACAGTTCTGAATGCTAGAAGTCCAAAATCAAGTTGTCAGAAGGACCTTGCTCTTTCTGAAATCTGTAGAGGAGAATTTTCCCTTGCCTTATTTTAGCTTCTAGTGATGACAGATAATTCTTGGTGTTCCTTGACTTGCACCTGCATTACTGCAATCTCTTCTGTCACATGGCATTCTCTCTATGCATCTTCGTATCATTTTCTAATAAGGACACAAGTCACTTTGCTTTAAGGGCCCACTCTACTCCAGAATGATCTCATATCAACATGAGTAATTTCAGTTGCAAAAATCCTATTTCCAAATAAGTTTACATCAAGAGGCACTGGGAGTTAGGACGCCAAAGTGTCTTTTTGGGAGGAACACAATTCAACACATAATACATTAGTCATGGACTTTGTCAAATGCTTTTTCTTTATCTATTGAGAGACTCATGTGGTCTTTGTTCTTGCTTTTATTTATGAGGAAAATTGCATTTATAGATTTGCTTATGTTAAACCAGCTTTGCGTTCCTGGAATAAAGCCCACCTGGTCATGGTGAGTTATTTTTTTGATGTGCTGCTGAATTCTATTTGCTAAAATTTCGTTGAGGATTTTTGAATCTATATTCATGAGGGATATTGGTCTGAAGTTTTGGCAGCACAATTCACTATTGCAATGATGTGGAAACAACCCAAGTACCCCTCAATTCATGAGTGGATTATCAAAATTTGGTATATGTATACAATGGAATATTACTCAATTATAAGAAACGACAGTGATCTAGCACCTCTTATATTTTCCTGGATTGAACTTGAGCCCGTTATCTGAAGTGAGGTATCACAAGATCAGA